>BQKN01063208.1:0-31263 GCA_022839385.1 Asparagus kiusianus
AGTTAACATTTTACAGAAAAGAGTTAACATGTTACAGAAAAGAGTTAACATTTTACAGAAAAGAGTTAACATGTTACCGAAAAGAGTTAACATTTTACAGTAAAGAGTTAACATTTTACAGTAAAGAGTTAACATCCACTGACATAAGAAAGAGGAGGGTAAATTCGGGATTTAAATCAGCTGATATGTCTAATCATGAGCTGGCATGTCTAATCAAGTGCTGAAATGAGCTGGAATCATGATAGAGGGGCTTGGCCATATTTTTTTCAAAAAGGAGGGGCTAAAGCATATTAAAAAAAGTTGGGGGGCTAGAGCATATTGAAAATATAAATTTGGGGCCTTAAAGCAATTTTCCCAAAAAACAAGCATATATCTCTAAAAGTTTAATTTCAGATATTTTTCCCTCCACCCCCACAAACTTTATATTAATTACATTTTTGTTTCCTTTAAATCCCTTGCCCGTTAATGTTTTATATTGAACTTCCATGTTGGTGTTATTGCCTGTTATAATAAGTAAAAAAATATCCCTTCAACTTTAGAATTTAACTATTAAATAAAAGTCTAAAAACATCCCTTCAACTTTAGACTTTAATTATTAAATTAAATTAACTTGATCAATCATTATTTTAATAGCACAAAGTAATTAAAATATGGGAAACTTTTGCAAAAAAAAATATATATATATATAAGAAAAGATAAGTGGGTAGTTTTTTTTGTTTTTTTTAGGATAAGGGATGTTATGACCTTTTGTCATGTGACTGGCATGGATATGACATGTTAGAGCTAGTAGTGTAATTTTACTAGGATTAAGGCCCCGTTTGCTTTGCAACTTTTGCAAGCGGAAAGCTGCAAAAGTTCTGACAAATCAGAACTTTGACAGGCTGTTGCAGGCTTTCAGCTTGCAAAAACAACAAAACAAACGGGGCCTAAGTGAGAAAGTTCTGTGAGGTTTAGTAGCATAAAAAAATCCATATAAATTATCTGCAAATTGTTTAAAGTTCAAGAGATTTTCTTAGATTAAAATACTTTAAGGGTTCTCTGCAACACCCTTAAAAGTTCAAAAGGATTTTTTGTAACTGCCTCCTCTAAAGAGATGATCATCTTCAATATTTGTTATTTCCTTTACAACAAATATTGTAACGTGAACTAAGGAAAATAAATTCTGTAGAGGGTTTTCAACATAAAACTTTATTGGAACTAAGAGGGGGACATGTGTCTTAATAAGAAGGTTAAAAGATGACATATGTCCTAATAAAAACTTCAAATAGAAAATTTATAATCAATAACATTTTTAGTATTTTCAGGGTGGTTACACGTCAATTTCTTCTGCCTTTCTATATGATTTTCTATAGAGCACTCTTTACTAATGCAATGTAGGCCCACACAAACTAAAGGATAATGATGGAGCACAATGCACTATTTGATGTACAAAATTACCAAAATGCCCTTCAATAAAGACCACACATAGTGGTCTCATGTGTATTGGTGATGACATCTAGATGCTTGACTAAAGTTTTTGCAGGCTAACTCATGCGCTTGATACGTGACACGTTAGACTTATTGGTATTACCTTAAGGGTTTAAGTGATAAATTTTCATAATGTTTTAGTGGAATAAAAAAGTCCATGATAGTTATTTGTAAAATACTCAAAGATGAGATGTTCATTGGATTAAATTAGTTAGAGGGAGTGTCTGCAACACCCTGAAGTTTTGGGGCGGGTTAGCTTAAAAAAAATGGTCGCCTTCTCCATTTGTTATTTTCTTTATAGCAAACATAAAGAATAGAATCTGAGCCAAAGAAAAGATGTCCTATGGAGTATCTTCTTCATGAAATTATAGGGTTGTCCGAGATTGCGACACTTTTCTTAGTTAGAAGATTAAAATGACGACTTTCAAATCTTTATATAGAAAAGTTAAAATTAATAATTATTTTTTTATTTCTGTGAGTGGCTACGTGTCAAATTTTATTATCTTCCTATATGATTTTTCATAGAGCATCCTCTATAGGATTCTTTTTCCCAAAAGCAAAGCTCCACCTAACACTGCTTATTTTTCTATGCAACATGGGCCCACACAAAGAAAGGACAATGATGGAATACAATACACCGTTTAATATGTAAAATGACCAAAATACCCTTCAATAAAGACCACACGGCGACACATATTATTATAAAAACAAGGTTCTCTACGCAAGTGACTTACGGTAAATAGCTCATGCAATATACGCCCTGAGTAGATATCAAATAATATTCAACTTAAGATAAAATGTAAAAATTGAGTAGGACATGAAAACAAGCATTGCATGTTCCATCTGAATTTTACCATGCGGAACAAAGTTAGTATGGAGTTGAAGGAAATAACCGGCAGTTTTTTTAGTTACTCACACGCACATGTCAACGGCCCAGCAGCCGCGGAATATCTTTCTGAATTCTCGCTGAAGGATTTCGAACAGGAATCGGGGCACACGCTCCCCCATCAACGGTAGAGGCCGCTCGCGCAGGGGCATTTTCGTCCAAAAGCTATCGTCACCTTCGTACGCGTGCGGCCATTCCGAAAATACCCCTCTCCGAAAACTCCTCCCTCGCAAATTTTTTATTTTTATTTCCCCCTTCCCTTCCTCCCAAAATTTACCTCCCTCTTCGAAAAGGCCACCATGCTCACAATCTTCGCCCCCTCTCTTTCTCTCTCCTAAACCTTGAAAAAAATCCTTCCCAAAAGGGACAAACTCTTCTCTCTCCCCTCCCATGGATCCGTCGCCGTCTCCTTCCCTCGACCTCAACATCGTCCCCTACGGTTTAATCGTCCCCAAGATCGAGCCCAAGCTCGAGCAAAACGACCTCTCGATCCAGATCGGCCCAATTGATTCCTCACCAAACCCTAACCCTAACCCTAACCCTAGCCCCGATAGCATCCTCTCCCCTGAGGTCCACACTCCACTGCAGCAGCTTCCCCCTGATGAAGACGACCTCTTCGCTGAGTACTACCGCCTCGCTCAGCTCTACCTCAGTTCCTACAACGAGAAGCTGCGCAACGCCAACGCCGCCGCCGCAGCAGCTGCGGGCGGCGGCGGAGCGGCCGGCGCCGTCGTCTCTGCCGACGGAGGCAGCAACTCCACCGCCGCCGTCGTCGTCTCCAAGAAGAAGAAGCTTCGATCCGGCGAAATGGTGAGGGTTTCTACGCTCAGCCCGCAGGATCAGGTATATTTTAGGGATTTAGTTCGGAGGACGAGGATTACGTACGAATCTCTGAGGATTCTTTTGATTAGGGAGGAGGATAGGGCGGAGGGATTGGGGCTTTTGACGAGGAGGAGCAGGGCTGACCTAAAGGCGGCAGCTTTGATGACGGATCGTGAGCTTTGGTTGAATAGGGATAAGAGGATTATTGGGCCGATTCCGGGGATTAATATCGGGGACATTTACTTTTTCAGGATGGAGCTTTGTGTGATTGGGTTGCATGGGCAGGTTCAGGCTGGGATTGATTATGTCTCGGCAAGCAGGAGCTCGAGTGGGGAGCCCATTGCGACGAGCATTATAGTTTCGGGGGGTTATGAGGATGATGATGATAAAGGGCATGAGTTAATTTATACTGGCCATGGAGGTAGAGACCAGAATTTACATAAGCATTGTGCAGGGCAGAAACTTGCTGGGGGCAACCTCGCCTTGGAGAGGAGCATGAATTATGGGATCGAGGTACGTGTGATTCGTGGGGTTAAGTGTGATAAGAGCCCTACGAATAAGGTTTATGTTTATGACGGGTTGTATAAGATTGTGAAGTGTTGGGTTGATGTTGGGAAGTCGGGGTTTGAGGTTTATAAATACAAGCTTTTGAGGATTGAAGGCCAGGAAGAGATGGGGAGTACGTTGATTAAGCGGGCTGAGGAGTTGAAAGTAAATCCATTGAGTGTGAGACCAAGTGGGTATTTAAGCTTGGATATGTCAATGGGGAAGGAGAATTTCCCTGTTTCCCTATTTAATGACATTGACGAGGACCGGGATCCTTTGTTGTTTGAGTATGTTGCTCGACCTGTGTACCCTCCTGGTTTAAGGGAAAAGGTCTTTGGTGACTGGGGATGCGGGTGTGAATGTGTGACAAATTGTACAGTGGATTGCCGTTGTGCAAAGATGAATGGTGGAGATCTTCCTTATGATAAAAATGGGATACTTGCAAGGGGAAAGCCAGTTGTATATGAGTGTGGAAGCACATGCAAGTGCCCACTGAGTTGTCCAAACCGAGTGAGCCAGAGAGGGCTGAAGAACAGGTTAGAGGTGTTTAGGTCTCAGGAGACCGGATGGGGGGTTCGTTCCTTGGATTTGATAAGGGCTGGATCTTTCATATGTGAATTTAGTGGGATTGTACTAACAAAGCAACAGGCAGATGTGCTTACAGCAAATGGGGAATGCTTGGTTTGTCCCAATAGGTTTCCAGGAAGATGGGTGGAATGGGGAGATATAACTGATGTGTTCCCAGATTATAGGCCGCCAAATCTTCCTTCTTTGCCTGAACCGAGTTTCTCAATTGATGTGTCGAGGGCAAGGAATGTTGCTTGCTATATGAGCCACAGTTGTAGCCCAAATGTGTTTGTGCAGTTTGTTCTGTATGATCACTATAATGTGGCGTATCCCCATCTTATGATCTTTGCACTGGAGAACATACCTCCTCTGAGAGAGCTCAGCCTTGATTATGGGATGGTAGATGAATGGGTGGGAAAGCTCACCATGTAGCAGAATTCCATAAGAAGGGGTGCTATTATGCTTATTCTAATTTTGAGTATGTGGCTCCAGCACATGCTTTTGTTGACTGAACATGCTTCCATAGGTACTTTTTCTGAACCTTTGTTTTTTTACATTTTACATGATCATTTTTACAACATGACATACTGATTAGTTGCTTTGTAAGTCATGACTCATGACTGCCACTTTATTTTTGGAGTTGAATCGAGGTTTTGGTTTAAATTGTTGAACTGGGTCTAGCTTCTCTAAAGTACTCACAAAGATGATCGTCTAATAGTTTTAAGTTGGGCTTGGGTATAATCTTTTGTTCACTGTTTGTTTCCCGATTTTACATTATTTCATTGAAGTACAACGTGACACAGAGCATGAATATTATATCATGATGCTTTTCATTTTATGTGAGTTGCTTATGTATTGAGCATGATACTGCTTATTATGTTATTATTTTAGTTTTTTCTATTCTGTGTCACCATGTCATTGTCTGTGATTTTAGCTCAAGCAATAATTGATATTTGCTAGTCAAGATTTATTTAGTTGAGCTTGCATATGGTCAAATGTTTTCTTCTGTGCCTCCAGTCATAACTCTTTCTGGAAAATCCTTGTTTACATGCCATAAATTGGCTCCTGATGCTCTTAATTTGTAACATGTTCTATAAAGCACTTTTAAGAGAAGGTTTGGAATGACACATGATCCGAAAGATATTTCTCAAATGTAAAGTAGAATAAAAAAATCGTAAATTTCAAGAAACTATGAACTTTATATGGTTTCAGGAGATTACCATGTTTATGTAATTTCCTATTGTAAATTACCATAAAATAATTCCTGGTAAATTCATAAAAAACAGAACCAGAATTGCGCAAGTAAGAGATATCACTGTTTTTTTATGAATAATCTCATTCAGTTTGTGCAAATAAATATTTTCAAACATGAAGCTATGAACCCTTAATTTGAAAAGTCAAGTTTAAGTTTCCTTCCTACTCAAACTGGGAAAAGCTGATCGTTGTCTCTTGATCAATGTATTTTTTCAAAGAGTCATATTTATTTTCAACTTTTTTGTCGGTTGTAAAGGCTCGTACTATATGGCATCATCTTTTCTTTTTATATAAAGAAATAGATCGTATATTGCCTTCTTTAATGAAAGAAAGTGAAACTAAATAGATTTATGGTTACAACAAGGTGTTGATATTCCAAGAGTCATGTTGCCCTCTCAAGGAAGTATATCTCTTTCAAGTCCTGTAAGTCACAGTTTCTTGTTAACAGCAAGATAGAGAATACAATTTAATTAACATGTATTTATTTGGTTTATCATAGAGAGTTCTCACCTAAAAGCATAGTGCATGTCGAGATATAAAACTTGCTTTCTTTCAGTTAGATATTCTAATGAGATGCCGGTCAGATGTGCAGGGTTAGAGTATAAATCTGCTATTATATATATAGAAATGGTATGAGAGTTATTTTACTTATTCAGTTATTTGGTGTGCAGATGGTAACCTACTTAATGTAGTCATGAGCTATTATTGATTAGATGACAGAAAGGCATGACTGTTCTACGAAAATCATGCAACACAAGATTATGTATCTTTGTCTTACAAGTGCAAAGAAAAACCCAGAAGCTAATGTTATAAGTAAGCTACCTAAGAATACTTACAAGAATGTTGCCATTTCAACCCAGTAAATGTAATGCCAATGGACTTTTTCGCTGAACCAACTGCATCTGCATGTAAAGTTAACCATAATTTTTTGTTCTAGTCAACTATGACAATCACTATGGTTTCAATATCGTACATTATGTGCACATTGTATGATTCAATACGATATTCTTGAAGATCATACATATGTTATTGTATGTATCAATTGAGGCAACGTACCGTTAATGTAAGTTATGTATCTTATGAAATATAGTATGCTGTATGTTATAGCAAGTTTACTAGACTTACAAATGAATTTCAAATCCATTTACCTTTAGGTCGAATCATGGATTTCAAGTTTCAAATTCCAAGCCCCTTACCTATTTAGCCATTCAATAAAAACTTACAAATTATTACCATGCCCAGTTTTCTTTCTATAATTATGGAAATTACAGCTAAACTCCGATTTCAAATAGGGAATTTGGGATAATTAAAGCTCAATGCAAGGAGAAAAAGTTTGGGATAATTAAAGCTCAATGCCATGAGACAAACGAAAAAGGAAGATGCCACATCTGTAAAATCTGATTTGCTCATCATGATTTAAATCAATATTGACTGGACTAGGGAAAGAAGACCTTGTCTACTAGAAGTGGACTTCAAGATAGTTGTCCATGAGTATTTTGATCTTGGAAGATGTTAAGGTCTATTTAGTCCCAGATTGACTATTCGGGAGTTAATTGTGGGTTTATAAGGGATTTGGATCCCCTTCCTATTATTGCTAACTTTTAGGAGTGAATTCTCCTAGGTTCCTTACGGAGGACCAAGTGACCAACTAGCACTATCAAAAGGAAAACAGAGAGAAGAGTAATGCTAACCATTTAGTTGTTAATTTCTGAGTTTCAAACATAAGAAATTATTGTTATGCTTTATACCAATTATTAATAACACTAAAAACTTGAATGCGTTGGTCAAAAGGAAAGACAAAGAAGGCAATCAGGAAAGTTTGTGGACAGCAAAAAAGAAGAAATGAAGAAAATATGATATGATTCTTAAATTTAACAAGAGCGATGGATCTATTGGATGACTGATTGACGTTAGATTGATGAAATGTTATCATTCATAAAATTAATTTTATTTGTATTCTTATTTTTGAATTATGTGGTATCAATTTGAGTATTGACTTTATATAATTATTGGACTTGGATTTGTGTTATTTAAATACTATATTTTTTCTTAAGGATATTTGCATTTCTTTTAGTTATTCATCACTATGCTAAAACTTAGTACTTATTCTTCTGATATATGCTGTTGAAATTTACTACTGGGCTATTACAGATGAGTTAATTTGTCTCTTGTGGTAGCAGATACAATACGCTATATACGGAAAAAAAGACACGATGCATATCCATATTTGATGACTTGGATAGCATCAATTCTGATTTGTCACTAGAACCAACTGCAATTTGCCTACATAATGGCTGGTGTCTTTGACCTAGTTCATGCTAGTATCAAACCCTATTGCATGTGATAGATCCCATAAGAGGTAGAGTTTACCGGGGATAAAAAGAACATGTAGCAGGAAACATGGGTTAAATATTTTTTGATCAGGTAAGGCGTCATGTTTGGAATTGGTTTCTGAAGAAAGTTACCCAAAAAGAAAGTAGTCAGAATTTATCCCATAAGACGTTGAATTTACCAAGGATAAAAAGATTGTGCAACAGGAAACGTGGGCCAGGGATTTGGTAATCTGGGAAGATGAGGACATGTTTGGAATTGGTTTCTGAAGAAATACTACCCAATTAGAAAGTAGCCAGAATTTGGAAGGATAGAAAATATTTTAATTTGCAAAAGTCCGTGACCAGATGTTGAACTTGTTAATTAACTGACGGGAGTCACAGGACAACAAAGATATATAAAATCATATTAAATTCTCTGTTTGGATTTTTGGAAAGGGATCAGAAGGCCTAAATTGAGGGGGAGGGAACATGGTATCCAGTTTATGAAGAGATCATAACTTTCATAAAAGAAACAAATTAAAATTTGGAATCCCATATTTCTTTTTCAGAAATCAACTCTAAACATGATCTCTTCTCTGATTACACACTTTGTATCTTGTATTTCATTTTATATTCTTATATCTCTCTCAGGGTTCTATATCCCCGGGGATCTATGTTATGGGATTGATGGATTACCCATTAGGGTTTTTTATTGCTGCTGGTTCAAACTGCAAGCTCCCTTTGGTGCTACATGCAGTGGGTTCATCTGGCAAACACCCGTTGGTGCCACATGCAGTGGGTTCGATGCAAACAGCTGATGCTGTATACAGTGGGTTTAAATGGAACAATTGTTGATGCTGCATGCAATTGGTTGGAATGATCACATGCTACGTGCCTATTAAATATTTTACTTATCATGTGTTTGAACTTTTAGTCTCGTTTACTTGTGCATCTAATACGAGATATATTATTTTAGGTGTACTTCAGCATTTTTGTAACTACAAAGTCTTGTTACTGTCCTATGTAACATGTAATCATTTCTTTGAGCATCTAATACAAGAACATATATTATCACTTATAGTTATAATAGGATAAATTCTACTGTAATCAGACTTCATTTTGAAATTTCTCATAAATCTAACTGTAAGAAAAAAATTCGACATTTTATTTGTACTCTTATTAGGTGAGAAATGTACATGTTTAAAAAAATAGTTTTTATTGGGTGTAATTCTGCCTCTTGTTATGTCACCTGCAACTTCAATTGATGATAGTTTGATGTATGATTGTCGGTTTTGAAATTAGCTAACAAGCCCAAAAAGAGATTGACAGTTGGAAGAAGTGGGTACTGAGGACATGGGCTGGAGAAATCTGTTTCAATTCCTATACATCATAAAAATTAACTGTCAGTATTTAGCTCAAATCCAGTTCTGATAACTATTATAGCTTCTGTAATCGGAAATAGTTAATGTAGAAACTGTTTGATATGCTAAAGGTCAAGTGAAATGTTCTAGCAGGACCACCACAAAAGCAAAAGTTATCTGCAAGAAGTTGTCTCTTAGCCTAGCTCCGAGTCCGAGAAGCAGAATTCTTTATATCCTGCAATTTCAGAACCAACAAAATAAATAACTATCCTAGATTTAAATTAGTGAAATCTTTTACACCTTATGCATTGTTATTTATCACCTCATCCGTCCTAGTTGTATCACACATCTGTAGAGAAATATACGCGATACACGTGTAGTGAATATTACTCAATAATACAATGACTTTTAAGTTGAAATATATATCCTTTTCTGTGATGGGATACTAATGCATTTCCAATTCTCTAGTTATTCCTCTCTTTCTGACTGGCTTGTGGCAGTTCCTTTGTCTGCAAATATTTTGGTTTCAGGGGCTGATCTTTGCCGGACAGTTACCAGTTGAACTTATTGCTAGGTCAAATATGGGATCAGTTTAAAGAGAGACACCACTGTAAATCTTTTCTTGAAAATGTAAAATGGGGTTGTGAAAATGGGAGTAGAAGGTACCTCTTAAGGTTTAATACTTTTGGATTCAAAATAGCTGATGAGAATGAAAGGCGTGGCAGTAAAAATATGGAAACTGGAAGATTGTCACATCAGTTTTTCATTATCTGAATCCTCCAATTATGTCCCTTCATATTAATCTCTCCTCACAATACTCATCCAAATTTGTGCCACGTTCATATTATAATTACTCTAAAACATCGATTAGTTTGTAGATGATAGAAAATATTGTGAAAGTGAAACTTGTTTTGGCACATGAAGAGGACTAGATGTATGGGTTTTAAGAGAATTTATTTCAGTTTTTTTCTATTTCTTTCCAAAATTTATTCCGAAGTATCTTTTCCAGTTTAATTACATTAGCTTCCACCACACATTTGGCAGCTAGGAGGCAAATTTTTTTTTCTAAATAGTCTTATGGCATATATTCAGTTCGTTCTATAAATGATGGGCGTTGATTTTTATCATTTTAACTATATCTGTCCTAGTTTTAATTTCATTTATTGCTAGAAGGTTAGAATCGATTTGAAAGTTATCATTCTGTTTCACCTGCGGAAGTACCTTAATGTTGTTCTGGTTACCGCAGGTCAATATTCTAGTCCTCTGCTGATGGATTTATGGTAGAATTTATTGACTGGTGTGTATAGTGGGTGGTTATCCAGAAAAATATTATCGATACCTTTTATAAAGAGACTTCTATTATAGATCGCGGTCTAGTATTGGAAGGTTAATTAGGACGAAAACCTAGTAGATGGGCTGCGTAAACATAGGGAGACTTAAAACCATATTGAGTGGGATATTTTTACGGGAAAATATAATGAATCTCAATAAAATATTGGCGCTTTTAAGCCCCTTTCCAGGAAGGGAAGACAATACCATTATGATTAAAATTTTTGAAAACATGCAGGGTCAAAGTAAATGTAATGTTAAAAAGAAATCTGTGTTCTTTGTTCTCCAATATACGTCGCGTGGAGTTCTTGCAGGTGATTAATCCCATTATTGCTAAATATCGGTAAAAAGAAATGCATTAACCCCCTCCATTTTCTTTCCAAATATTTTAGCAATCTCTCGCTTATAAAGAATTTGACTAGGGGTTAACCAGACAGCATCTTATTCAATATTCACGGAAATTGAGGTAGGAGAGTTATGAAGCATACTCTTCCAATTGTGAAGATTTCCTTTTCAAGCACATGTATTGGGAAAAACACCTGTTTTTGTAATGTTATTATTTCTGTATATTTTTCAGAATTTTCTGTGAAAGCGTGTCATGTTTGTGTTAACATTGTGTATCCATGCTTCTTTAGGATGAGAGATAACAGGAATGTGCTATACAGTATAATATTATTTAGTATCTATTCATGTAAATCTGCCTTCACAAGTACTGTGCAAAGATATGTGTTGAATAGATATGAAGAATGCATTGATTGTCTTTGTGTTTGTGATATCTGTTGAATGTTTTCTTCGGTTTGAGGTGTAAGGAAGGATGTGCAGGTTAATTTAGGAGTAGAGCAAAGAGAAGTTTTAGTGTGGGAGCAGATTGAGGTGCTACAGATAGTCAGCTTAGTTTCACAAATTACTGCACTTGTTAAACTTTCCATTTATAATATTGTCAAATGCAATTATGACAAGTCTCACTTCCACACTAAAATTTCTTTTCTTGTTGTGGCTTCATGAAACTTCTACAATTAATTCTTGCATTACTAAAATCTAGCATTGATTATGATTTTCACTATTCCCTTTGTTTTTTTTTCCAGTTACCATCGAGGGAACTTTATATGCTACCCAATCCTCTGTGCGGATCAGGCTAGGATGCTACCATGACCATCCCTTGCTGCTCAATGCTTTGTTTGTGTGGCACATACCACTGACATTTTTGTAAGTTGGAAGCATGAAATAGAGCTCTTTCATCAATGGTGGAAATATCAACTTCTGTTCGGGTGTTGTAAGGAGACTTATCTAGTGAGGCAATAAAAGACTCAGTAACTAGGTACAGCCTCATGTTTGCGTAGTCCAGTTACCTTCATTAGATCGTATATGTATATATCTGTATATTATTTTTGCCCTGTTGTACTAATAGCTGTTAACCCAACTATTTTTGAGAAACATTCCGTTGCCCAAAAAAAAAACCTTTGAAAAAGTGATGATTAGAGGGTTATATGCAGAAGAATGTGTATAACTCAAGGTTTTCTAAGTAGTTGCTTCATTATGAAAGGCAAAGGAGGAGGTTGAGTTATTCCCAGGAATAGAGGCAACGCCTGCTGAGGAATCAAAGCTTTTCTTGTGGTGTGGGGGAGCCTTGAACCTTGATGCTAGCAGAAAATTATAAAAATCTATAATGTCATGCAAGTTTCTTTCTCCTAGCTGTTTAAAGCTCCATGGCCCATGAGACCAGCAATTCTCACCACTCGGCGGTGAATGATCGAATCTCTTCAAATGGAACAAATACAGGTGCTTATATGTTCATCGACCATCGTCATGCAACGAACGAATGCTGCTGCATCAACATCCATGTTAATAATAACATCCAGGGGGTAACCAACTCCCTCGTGCTTGGGAGCAAGGTGACGATGAGGGATCCTGGGGTACGTCTGGTATTCAAGCAGGGATGCAGAGAGAAGGGGGAGAGCCCCAGTGTTGAGATGAGAACAGATGCAAATATTTCATCCATCGGATTTGAATTCTGGGTCTTGTTAGCTATGCTGTTCGTTGTTGTCTCCATCTTTTTAAAACTGGCTGTGTAGGGATTTCTGAAGGTGCTTATTTCCCCCTGCTTTATATTATTGGTTGTTGCTTGTTGTTGGCTGTAGTCATCAGCTATGATGTTTGTGATGAGTACTTTCTTCAGTTACATGTTTACCAATTGCTGCTCCATTTTGTATCGTATAATATGAAGGGACCGCATATGTATCAGAGATCTTCGTTGTTCCTCGTATATCTGCATGCTTTTGCGCTGCAAAATCCTTGTACTAGTCTTTACCCGTACTAAAATGCGCAGCTTCAATTACGATGAAAACGGTTTGCTTTATCTTATGTGTCTATAAAGCCTTTGATATCAATGATTAGCGTGCCATGAGGAACAGATGGTGACGTGAAGCGCGAAGAATAAAAATGGCTCGAATGAAGAAGCAGGGGATGGGGGAAATGGTTAATAAGAGCGAGGTCGGTGAAATGAGCAATAGGGGTGGTAAACGATTGAATCAAATCGAATATTAAAGTGTTCATATTTGTATTTGCTTAAACTTATCGATTTCGAATGTGGATTGTAATACTCGTATATGAGTTTTTCGAATTCAAACTCGAATACTTAGTATTTGATAAATATTCATGAATATTCATAAATACTTGCCGAATATCAAAGTATATTTATTCCACTAAAGATTTTGATTTTCAAATAGTACTTAAATTCATAAATAAAATTATTCCTTTATAATATATGATGTATATATTTTTAAATCAAATTTTTTATTAGAAAACAGATTTAAGATTATTTAAGTCTTAAAATTAATACATAAAACTTAAGTAAAAATGATAAGTGGGTTAAAAAATGACATCATATGTGCAACAATACAAATAACAAGTGATCAAATTTTAAACGAATATTTGGTAGACAAACGAATTGAATATACATCTGATTAAATTCTACTCGTTAGCAAACTCAAATACTAAAAAATATTTGTTTAGTGATAAATGAACTATCAAAGAGAATGTGACCAAATAGTTACTCGAACAATTATCGAACTATTTATTGCTTATTTAGTTCATTTCCACCCCTAATGAGCAACGTTCAGCAATTTGATTAGTTGCGACACAGATAGCGTGTAACAATGATTTTTAACTTAATAACCCACCTATGACACAAAAACTTTATTATAAATGATTATTTTCAGCAGTCGATACTCAATTCTCAAGTAGGACGCGATCAAATAATCGAAGCATCAGAAATTTAACAAAACATAGTTTTGCCTGGAATCATCCAACCCACCAAACGCGAGAGCATCAGGCATCAATCCCAATGAATATAATATTATTAGCTCACAGAAGAACGTAGGCGTAGCGTACGATCTTGAACTCAGCTTGCTTAAACGAACACCAAACTTGACAGTTAAAAGTCAATAATATGCTAGCAAGCAATTCCAAGTAGTAGTAGTAGTAGTATACAACAATTTCAACATGAGAAAGAATGCACCAATAAATCTAGACGCATCCCAATCTTGGTTATACAGCTAGATCCCGAGATTTTACACGGTCAATCCCTGAAGAAGAATTTGTTAAACCCACTTCTTACCAGCTATGGCAACCTGTTTCACACGTCACCATTAACAGAACCTCATGCTGAACTTCCACATTTCCCTTGGGGGGCGTACGATTACACTTCAACAATCGGTACAAACTTCAGTGGTTCTGACCTCTTCCCTTCTTCGATTTCCCCTTGTTTTCCTGCATCTTCTTCTTCTTTGCTTCGGGGGTCGTCCAAGTGTAATCTGATGGTATCAAGAAAGGGTCTTGGATGTCCTCGACTCGGCTGCTTGGCCCTGAAACAGTCGTATAAGTTTGACGGTATGGGGCCTTTATCCATTGGAGCCAAGAGGTCGATTGGGCTTGAGGTGTTGGGCTCTTGGCCCCAGGGCTTGAAGGTGGGGTAGAGAACTCTTCTGAAGGTTGTAGTTCTTCGAATTTGGTGAAGGTGACGAGGACTCTGATGGTAGGTACAACTGGAATTGCTACCTGCAGAGGTTTGTACCAAGAAAACTTGAGCTTGTGTTTGACATGGGTAAGTCATAAAATGAAATGACGAGTAGTTATTCCACAGAGGTAGTTGTATCAAGGTTCCAAGAGAGCAAGAGGTAAATATAGTTTGAAAGGGGTTATCAAACCAAGTCTATGAAATTATTGTTTCTGTAACATGTTTATTTACAAACAGTGTTGTTTATGTGGCACACATCCAAAACTGTCAACGACGAACAAGGTAGCACCGTGCAGGGATCACCGGCCCCATTTAATATATAATACATAATACAATATCAATATGTAAGGAGACAGTCCAACTAGGAGGGTTGCATTCATTAAGTTGTTAAGATACAACACCCTAAGTTAACAGGTATATGAGAGGAAATGACCAACACCCTAAGATACAACACCCTAAGTTACAGGTATATGAGTGGAAATGACCAAATTCTGCCACTGATTCCACATTCGCAATCAAACCTCTAAATTTAAAGTGAACAAAATAACGAATATAATAGTTAAAACGGCTCACTCATGTTCAACAAGAGGTTTTAGGCAAAATAAGACGTGAAATTATGATCAGAAGAGAAGGCATGTAGAGTGAACAAGAGCATGTACATACTGAAAAAGAACTGTACTTAACTGTGTCAGAAAAATGGACATTAAATGAAACAAATGAGGAAGAAAGCACCAAAATACCAAATGATTCAAATGTTTATCAGTAGTTCCCAAAGGCTTGTTTATTGTAGTGATAATGGTGGAACAAATGCCTTGTTCTCAAAAGAAATTCTTTTCGAGACCTTATGCCATATGCTGCTTAGGTTCTTGTGTAGAGTCTAGCGTAAATCATTGGCATGGAACACAATATTGTCCTATCTCGCTAATAGAATTCAACAACAGACTGTATACACTTAATCTCTGTTGCATTACAAATGAAAACCATTACAACCAATGAAATTTGCTGGCCTCGTAGCAACCCTATAAAATTGCCCCTTCTATTTCAATTAAACACATGAAAATAACTATGTAAGAAAGTAAAAAAAGAAAAAGAATCCATTCTGGTACGAACGTACATGCACACAGGACATTATGAAGGTTATGCTTTTTGTCTCATGGGAAGTACAGAGGTTCAAGCATATAAATGTCTTCAGAATCAATTCTTTGTAGTCTAGCAGTTAAGGGCCTGTTGTGTTCACAAAGGAACCAAAGAAGGAAACCAACGCCTTCTCTAAAGTGCTCATACAATGTACAATTTGAAGAAAGTGATTTCCGCTCTTCTCAAGCGGAAATCACTTGAAAAAGGGATTATGGCTGATTATTTAATTGGTTTTGTAGACATATTAAAGTGAATTAATGGGGAGAATACTTAAGCTAGTTAGGAGTGTGAATCAAATAAAGTGGAGGGTGGAAATGACTTTATATGGGTCAGTTTGGTTGTTTTCTTTAGGAAAAAAAAGGAAACCCATTTCCACATAAAAAATAGCCACTTCCCCCCTATTCCATGGGTTTCTTAGACATAGATTTTTCTCATCTGTTTCATCCTTACCTCAAGGTGAAAATTGGTTTTCATCCTTACCTCAAGGTGAAAAAGGAAAAGGAAAAGTTGGAATTGTTTTTTTTTTAATATGTCAGAGGTGTTGATTTCCTATTCTTAGGCTTCTTTGTGAACCAAAGTGCTCCTATATGGAAATGGGTTTCCTATTTTTTAAAGAAAACTACCAAACAACCCTAAGTAAAAATGGTCATGAAAAAAAACATGTGGCATCGCTTCATAGTTCTCATCCATAGATGATAAACTGAGAAATATGACGATTCTGCTGGGCATACTATAGTAATTACATGAGTGATAAGGTTCTAACGTGTTCTGTCATAATAGCTCTACACTATATTACCTTTGCAATCCATTAAATTAAGGCTATTGTGATACATCCCCTGTCTATAGGGAGTAAGCCAATTTTCACTCCCTAAACTTTATTTAGCACTTAGACCCCCTAGCATCTGAACAGAGTTATCCCCCATTGTTCATCACGTTGTGTCACATGACGTCAACGTGTTCTAGAGAGGTTACCGATATTTCAGTGTGCTGCACAGGAGGCCCCTATTCTCATGGTAGCCCTATATTACCTCTGCAAATCACTATATTACCTCTGCAAATCAATAAATTTAGATTAACTGCAGACTCACACCTTGCACTATAGGGAGTTGAGAGTTATCCACTTTATCACCCCCAACTTTCTTAGCACTTAGACCCTCTAATATCTAAATAGAGTTATCCCTCGTTATTTCTTCCTATCATGTGTGTGTCACATCATGTTAATGTGTTGCAAAGAGATCCGCTAATATTTTAGTATGTTGCAAAGGACCTATTCTCTTATGGCCTTTGAACATATGCCCCTTATAGTACAAGTATTGATAAGTGATAACAGAGAGAGAACTCCGTTTTGGCATTGAAGGTCTAAGAAAAACCATTATGGATAATAAGTGGCATCTATTGTATAGGTGATGTATCTAGAATTAACCATTAAGTTTATATTAAAGTAAAAGTAAGGTTCTCATAAAATATGGTTTGATTTTGATGAATAATTATAATCACGATAAGAAGCCACCTGGTAAAACCTTATAAGGATAACATTGCTTAGGTTATGCAGAAAGTTATAAACACTGGATCATTCTTTGAAGATTTTAGGATCCAATCATGCATACTTTTCATTAGTGAGTGTGCACTGCTGACTTTGTTCACTTTCTAATGCAGCATTCATCTAAGATTATTATTCCAAAATAGGATAATCATGCCACGATTAAAGGATATCAAGGTGATAATCTGAATATTGGTCCTGTTAGTTGCAGTTAATCTAACAAATAGATATTACTCTGTTTGGTGGAAAATTTGTAGTAAGAAAATAATAAAAGAATCGTACTTGATTTTATTCTCCCAATCTTGATTACAATTTGGATTTCCTGATTACAAAAGAGAAAAGAATTGATCTAAATTCTCCCATTTGTTTAAGTCTGGGTTCTTCACGGTGGCGATGGAGTGCCTCCCTCGAATGTTCGTATCGAGTTCGCTCTCCGTTGACGATCCGACGTTTCGCTTCACTGGAACAATATCTTCTCCTCACGATTTGACGCTGTGGAGAACTTGCAAAGCAAGTTTAAAACTCCGAACGAGTTGATAACTCAGAGCGAGTTTAAACTCTTGAAAAAAAGTTAATTTGAACCGAAAAATCAGTTAATAAGCCAAGGAAAGCTCCAAGAACTTTGTTGCTGCAAAAAGCTCGAAGATGATCTGCTGCCGAGAAGATGATCTGAAGAATCTGATTTCTAAATCTCCAAGATACTCCAAGATCCAAAGATCCGAACTCAGTAGAGTTTACCCATATTTATAGGGGATTAAGGGGTATAACCGTCCCCTTTAATTTGCTCCTAAGTGAAGCTGAATGGGGTGTAACCGCCCCCTTAAACTGCTCCTCAAATCGTGAGGAAAACAGTTTTGAAACCGTTCAGTTCGTGCTTTGATTGAGTCAAATGCTGAAAAATAGCGTTCAGGACCCGAACTCTGCGTTTTAGACTTAAAGCGCAGAGTTGGGTCTATTTTGGTGGCTGAACGCACAAGTCGCGCTGCGTTGTAAATCTGAAACGCAGAGTTGGGACACAGAGATAAACTCCGCGTTTTGGACATAGGACACAGAGTTGGGCTCTGCATGAACTCTGCGTTTTGAGTCCACGAACTCTGCGTCTGGACTTGAATGCTAGAGACGGCCTCTGCGTTTTGACTCTGGAACGCGGACATGACCTCTGCGTTTTGAGTCCACGAACTCTGCGTCTGGACTTGAATGCTGGAGACGGCCTCTGCGTTTTGACTCTGGAACGTGGACATGACCTCTGCGTTTTGATGTTGTAACACAGGGATGACCTCTGCGTTTTTATGGTGTAACACAGGGATGACCTCTGCGTTTTGACTTGAAGAGACTGTCAATTTGTAGTCTCTTTTGCTAGAGCGTTGTAAAGACCATCATCTTGTAATCTTCGTCTTGGCTCCTTAAAAATATAAGTCGTCAGATTGTAATTCCCGATGTTGATTGTGAAGGCTGTTGATTAGAGCTTTCATCAGTTGTTGCGAAGGTTATCAGATTGTAACATTCATCGATCTACGTGAAAGTCTTCAAATTGTAGCCTTCTGGAAGCCGTTGAATTATAACTTTTCAATCATATGTGTTTGATAGAGATTAGCTATCTATTGTGATTTTTAGACAGCCTACATACTCTCATTCAATTTGCATTGTGATATTCATAGACCACAAAAGATCTATAAGATTACGGAGTAAATACATGCACAAGGATGTTGATTGAATTTTATGAGTAGCAACAAGATTTCCAATGAAAGAATTATTAGCAAGGTAGTTTAGTTTTTTCAGGGAAATCAAACCAAATAAATACATTCCATGACAGGTAGGTGATAAGATACGTTTTGCAGCTACAGACATCTTGCAATTCACTTTCACATGGCTATAAGCCTGAAGACGTCCACAATAACAGTGTAATACTAGTTTTACTGAGCTGTATGATAATAAATTGTGTAGCTTGCACCCATGCATATTCTTGAGCTTATAAACTGATTAAAATGATTTGCATTTTCTAAACTTTTGCTAACTCATACTCACTAGACCTGAAATTTCCTCAATTAGGTGCACATATAGTTTAGGGGGAGTTATAAGAATGAGTGACCTAAATTTCTTCATTTTCGTTGCGAAACTCACACTCGAAACCATCACTTACAAAAACATTAACCATAAAATGAGAATAATTCTAGGTTCCATTTGCTTGCCTATGAAACTAGCAATAATCATCTAGCTAGTACTGACAACAGCAACCATGATGGCACAAGTTTTGCTCTATCAGAATCCAGATCTCTAAACTCCTTGGGCACAATAAAAGTTTCTGATGCCATGCACTTTTTTGTTCGTTGGGAATACCGAGATAATGAGACACTGCCAAATAGTTGGCACCTGAGCCAAATGATTTCTAGAGAAGAAAAAAGATAAAACAAGGATCGATGCAAATTTGTTCTGATGGGGAGCTACTCTTTAGGTAGGCAGGGTACACTTCATGAACAAGTAGCTCAACAACTTGATCATAACTGTCAAAAGAAAAGGAAAGGACAAAAGGGGCCCATTGACAGTGGCTACTTATAGCAGCAATCAAAGTTTCAATTAAAAGAATTAATGAACATAAAAGTACAACTCCCAATTATCTAGGCAGCTCCTCATTTACTATTCAACCACTGATGGATTGGATTGATTTGACCCAATCAACTAAAATATCATATTTGAAGTTAAATAATCCCCTCCATATTGATCCCACGTCAGAGACATAGGCATGACCCGCATTTACTCAGTAGACAAACGTTGCAGATTAGCATCTGCATCGAAGAAATTTGACTGTGGTATCCATCAGATACAACAAGACTAGCAAAGACCTACTGAAGATTAAGCACTTCACTCTGTGCAGTGTTCCTCAAAATATGGTGATTAAAGACATAATTAGAAAGTGAGACTCAGCACTTCTCACTATCTCACTCTCACATGACATAATGGTATGATCAAAACTATGATTCCTTAATCCTCAATGATATGAACAAAAGGGTTTGAAATTCATCTATAACATTAAATATTCAACATGTCACTGCACTTACAACATTGAAAAACTAGGCGATTTTGGTTTTCAGAAACACAAGGGACACTAGGTTCTCAAATCCAAACCCCAGAAGACAATTTAGATATCCTTAAACTTGTGCAAAGCAGTCTTTGCAATTGGAAGTTCAGTCCTAGGCATGAGTGGAGATGAATTCTGTATTAGCGAACAATGACATAAGACAATCAAAGGTAGCATATAAGCATAATACAAATATTATTACTTTACTATAATGTCATTTACACAAGAAATTGTCTCCCATAGCACTACAATGTCTACAATTAGCTTGCTATAAATTCATTTTCACAAAAGATCAACTCGCCTAGTGCAAGATACTGGATGGATATGATATTACTATGCTACATGAATTAGGACCGTGAACCTAATGTTCTGGGGTTCAAAAAACAATGGCTCTCCAATATGGAGAACTTCGCATATCATCATTCAACATAAGTCAGATTAAGCAATTTGCCGCTCACAGGACAGTAACATTAGGTTTTCCTCCAAACCAGAAGATTTCTTCCCACTGACAAGAGTCAGAATGCGCACACTAAATTCAAGTTTATTATAAAGGGCAACATCTAGTTCCTTTATAAAGGACAACAAGGAGATAAATACATAAATTAGACTAAAGAGGTGAAAACAGAAATGTATTTGTGGATGGCTAGCAGAATATCACAAGCTGGGTATGACAACAGAGAAGAGATGGAAAGGTTTGGACTGTAGAAGGTATACAGAAGTGATGGAAAGGTTTGGACTGTAGAAGGTATACAAGAACTTTAAGAAGGCAGTGCAGATTTTATATAGGGTTTCAACTCCTCCCCATCCCGGATTTTCCTACTCTAATGCAGTAAGCCAATCAAGTAGGCCACATCTCCACAACTGGATGTATACTCACTTTGCTAAACTTCCGAAACCAAAATCTCTTTCCAGGGAGCAAAATCTCTTTCCAGGGAACAAAATCAAGTATAATCCATTAGGTTCCATCATCTTCATCAAGTCGCCAACCATCGACTCTTCTCCTTTTCTCCCCTATGTATAAATGGTCTAATCTCTTATATCTTTCCTCTTCATGCTTCCACTCACCTCCAAGTATAAGATTTTCTTAATATATTTTCAAATATAAAGAAGAACATAGCTCAGTCCATATGCAGGATTCAATTTGTGTAAGCCTAATACCATTTAGTTAGTTAAAAAGGTACAAAATGATGAGAGAAATGCTATACATGCTCAAGTGCACAGACGGAAAAGTAAAACAATATACATGACAGGTTTAAGACAACATCCTTATGCTAATCGCTACAGTATGCATTGGCAATATTATAGCCCATTTGGGAGTTAGGCACTCAAAACAGGTGCAACACAAAGAGCAATTACTTTATGCCCATTTCTTGTGATTTTCTTAGCAATGCTTCTTGACAAGCACAGAATAATAAGAGTTAACGTAGTCCACGTATTTACATTCAATGCCAATTCAAGTGGCAGACCAACTTAAATAAATCATATGGAAGAAAATATCCTCTTTAATTTTTCTAATTTGATGGAGTTGCAAATGAACATAGAAGGCTGTTCAAAGACTATCCAACTGATTATCACATATGTCAAAAATATTGAGAAAGTATTTCTATATAATTATGTAAACATGCAATGCCATTGTAGTTCAACTAATTTGAAACATATATATCCCATATTTTCCTTCTAGCAGCAAGATGGAAGTAAAACATCATTTCAAAAATATAGAAGGAAAACATCATTGCATATTCAATGCTGCCTTAATTAAATTCATTCAATAAGTACTAATTGATGGTTCACATATAGCAATCTGAAGCTCTAATTTTTAAAATTAAAGATACCTTGATCAGAATCAGCACAAGCAATTCATGCAAACTGTGTAATAAGTATAAGACGTGACTTATAGCATAAAAATAAGAGTGTTCCTTTGTTGAATACCTTAACCGGAAATGTCCCAGGAGGGAGCTTCGTCGTAAGCAGGTCCCTTAATCGACGAATCGCCTTAACTTTATTCGCCAAAATATCAAGCAATGGTAGAAGCTCCTCGGTCCGGAGGGGGAAGTTAGGAGCAAGCCAAAGAACAGGCCTCAATCCTTTCTTATACTCACTCTCCTTGCCAGTTTCTTTACGTCGATGTCCACTTTCTGAACTCAAAGTAGACTTTCTGGGATCTTTCTCTCTTCCCCTTTTTAGATCCTCCGGTCTAATGGGTATCTCCATTGAATGCCTCCCTGGTGTATTCTGTATTCTAGATGGTGAATCTCCAAGAAGATCACTCACTTTCTCATCAACACAAAGGGAGCTCCTTGGAGGCTCAATTTTCTTCCCATCTTGCTTGTTATTAGCGCTAATTCCCTTCTTTCCCCAACCACCGAACCACCTCTTTCTGTCTTGTTTACTTTCAGCATTACTCGAACTACTCACATCCTCTATCGGAATCTCGTAGCGGCTGTGCCTATGGCCAACAAATCCATCAGAAAGATCGTCTTCAGCAACATCCGGAGACATCTTCAATGCAATCTCCAGCTGCTTTCTTTCTTCCTGTGTCAAAACATCCTCATACTCTTCGCTCTCAGTGTCATTCTCGTTGGAGCTCTCGTTACAAGAGGAGAAGAATTCCTCATCTGTCATTGCGCCGGGTACTCTCCTAGACTTGACACTTACAACAACATGATGCATATCGTAAACCCTAGCTTTCCATTGACCGACCATCTCAGCCTTCTCTTGCCTCCTCCAAGTCAATTGCGGAAGAAGCACAGCATGGGTGACATCAATCCCCGGTCTAAATATGTTGGTCTGTGACATTGCTGATACCTCCTGTTGAATCTCAGCTTCACTAGCCTGAGCTCCCGCCCCTTCTAAAGCATTCATAATCTCCTTATCCTTATGAGAAATCATACATAAGGTCCCCGGGGCTACTTTCCCGTCCTCGGATCCCTCTCCAAGAAACAAAACACTTTGATCCGATCTCTGAATCCTAAACCCATCGAAACCAGCCAATGTCATATCTGCCCTCAGATTAGCTCCTCTCTTCCATATCTTGTAAGTATCAGACGGCGCAATTCTTGATATAAATGGGATCACCGAGCTCTCGAAGTGAAATGTGATCTCCATATAGAAGTCCCTCATCCTCCTCATCGCAGCAACAACTCTAGGAAGTCTCCTGCACCATTTCGCCCAAGCTAAAGGCTGGTAATGCCGAACAATGATTTTCGCTAAATTCTCCTCTCGGGCACAGATTGCTTCTTGGAGAGCGCTCCATCCTTGCTCATTCTGAAGGCTCCAGTCTGCGCCTGCGAGCATTAGCATCTCGGTGGACGTGGCGTCCCCGAGCTTCACGGCGAGATGCAAAGGGGTTTCTCTGTTAGGAACATCTCTCCGATCGATGACTGCTGCAATTGCTTCAGCTTTCTCCTCTTCGGCGATCGAAGCAGCCTCCGTCTTGATCGCTGAGGGGTCGGAGAGTCGAGGGAGAGACGAAAGGGTACGTTTTAAACCAGAATGATCTCTGGCAAGTACTGCTTTATGAACTGGGCTATGCGAATACTTGGAAACATCAATTCCAGCCATTAGAAAATGAGGGTAAAAGGTCCCAAATCAGGCTAGGACGATGAACCCATGTAAAATCAAGAAGCAAGACTCAATTTTGAGAGAAACCCACTTCGAAAGATTGAATCTTAGGGGTGGCCAGATGAGAAACTTGCAGAAATCTCAGATGGGGAGAGGAGACAAGTATCAGAGACGATGCATGTGAGAGCAAAGAATAACAAGGGGCAAAAAAAAAAAAGCAAATATTGAGAGAAGGAATCAAGGAAGGGATAGCCGAAGGGACGCCATTAAAGCAAGAATATAAATAGCAGTTAAAAAATGGTAAGAAATAAATTTATTATATATTATTATTATTTTTTTCTTCTTTTTTTCAAAACTCACCTCTCTGCGATTCAATCAATCTGTGTCTGTATATATAATGAACAGTTGACAAGAGAGAGGAGAGCGAGAGAGGAGAGGAGACTGTTTTTGAGAGAGAGAAGGGAATTAGTTTGCTTTTTAAGATCTCTCCTTATTATGAACCCAAACTTTACACTAATTTATTTTCAAACCCGTCCGCTGCCAAAATCATCATCAAGTTACAACAATACTACACGTAAATTATTTTTAAGATTGGGTTTTATATTACCAGAGGTTTTCCGTAACTTTGTGTGGTTTACTATAATTTATGTTCGGCTTGCCAGAATTCTAATGTACATTTTATATTTGTAATAAGTTTCTGTATTTTACGTGGGTTTAAAAACAAATACGGACTTCAACTCCCGTGAAGTTTGAGAACTTTTTTTTTTTCAAAAACAGACCCAGTTTCAGCCAACTGGGTCTGTTTTTAAAATTAAGTTTGAAATGGGCTTGTTTTTAGGAATAAAATTCAAAATAGGTTGGTTATGAAAATTTATCCTAACTAAATATCTCGGCTTTAAAATGCCTGTTTAAAAGTGGATGGCTTTGTAAGTAAATAGTAGTAAAATATGGGGTTATAGGGGGGAAAAGCCCTTTCTTTAGTCGTGAGTTTTGTCTAATTATGAGTTTTGTTTGATAACGCAGAAGCGCAAAAATGTTTTTTTGCAGTGTGGGGTAGAATTTGGGAACTGAAAGTACCAAAAAAATTTGCCATTTTCGGGAAAGTATGGGGCCCAATAGAAATACGACGTGTCGGTGAGCTATTTGCTGGCACTGGATCAATGAACCAAGCCTAGCTTGATTGGACCGACTGTGCTCGGGTGGGACCGGCTTTTAGCTGGTAGAGGTTTCTTTCGCAGATAGGCCCTTGAAAACATCTAGTATTGTTTTTTACATATTTCTATTTATGGACAGGGTAGAATGGTAGACCATAACTTTCCCATTTTTTGTCGGGTATGGATCTGACGAGAATGCATATGACCCGATAAAATTGGAGTCAACAATCTTGGGTTCTTGAGACTTGAACCTGACCGGATCAATGAATCAGCTGTTAGTTAGAGGGTCGAAATCATCAAGAGGGTATTTCTAGGAAAATTCCTCCAATATTTGCATAAACCCTCCTCATGTTTTAAAAGCGACATTTTACCCTTGTTTAATTTTAATTTCTAGTCAAATAATCAAATAAAAAATAATAAACTCTATAATAGTATATATCTATTCCTCTATAATAATAGGATGATCAAAGATTCACTATTTATGCTACAGCAAATTACTACAGTATTATTACTGTAGCACAGACATGACGATCCAAGCCTCACTATTTATGGTGTAATAAATTACTATAACGTTATTACTGTAGCACATGCGGGAAGTGCAGCGTTCAAAATATTACTGTAATATTATTACCGTAGCTCATGCGGGATACTGTAGCGACTAAAAAATGTTACTGCAGCACTCACAAAAATTGTATTTAAATTCAGAATTACTGTAGCGGAAATTAAAAAAATAGAGGACGTGATGTGCACGGGTGCACACTAGTATGTTTATATGGGAGTATTGGATCTAATTTCTACTTTCAATTGTTGGATCCAATGATGTTTGTTTAAAGGGGTCATATGATAAAGCTTAAGGGGTTAACTAATAGTTATAATGTTTCAGTGGCTTGTCTCAAAATTTTCCAAACTTAACGTTATTTTGGGAAATTAAATTATTGAGGGCAATATTAAATTTTTTGGAACCTTAGCACACGTATGGGTAGAATAAAAACTCTGGCTTTCCTTAAATCTTAAATAATGAAAATAGACTTAACAATTTGGCAGTACTGAAATTACTAAACCAATGATGCAAATGAGTATGATTTGGGCAAAATTGGGGGGCAAAACTATAATTTGGCCTCCCATTCGAGGGTCAGAACCAGTTGGGATCGGTGGTCCATGCAAACCATGACCGTAGAAGGGACACGATGCTAAAAAGTTAAATAATAAAGTAATCAAAGCTTCCCAAAACCCAAGAGCCAATGTTTGATCAACAGCTCCAAATATCGCCACTCCCTGTTTCTAGAGAGAGAAAAAATTAGAGGAATTTATCAAAACAGTCCCAAAAAGATTTTTAGTTTTCAAAATCAACCTGTTTTTTTATTTATCAAAATCGACCCACTTTTTGTCACGTGGGTTTCATGACGTTCCTAAACAGTCTGGGTTGCCAACCCCGAAGTTTAAGACATGAAAATTTCGGGTTTAAGGGTTCTAATTGGGGTTTAACACCATCCTAAACAGTCGGGGTTGCCAACCCCGACTGTTTAGGAACTTCATTAAGCTCACGTGGCAAAAAATGGATCGGTTTTGATAAATAAAAAAAACCCGGTAGATTTTAAAAAATAAATTTTTTTTTGGGGTTGTTTTGAAAATTTGTTCAAAAAAATTGTGAACATTCAAGGGAGCTGCCGCCAATTGTGACCGTTAATTCAGCCTCCTCTGCTCCTTTCAAAAAGCCGTGCGCAAATGTTTATCCGTTAATTAATTAGCGTGTAAGCATAGATAACCACAAAATTTGCAATTTTGTGATTAATAAACTCTGTATGAGTAGTTATGATCATAGAAAGATGTTGGGTGAGAAAAAAAACAAAGCGCGTTGATCCTTGATTAGGTCAAATCAGGTGGATAAGCTAAATTTGACTGCTTGGTTAAGATATCCATGCTGGAGATTTTCTGCATACTTTTAAATAGTGAACAGTATTATTATTATTTAAATAAAAAGTAACTTAATATAGTATATAACTTTTTCCGGAAGGGGACTGGTTGGTGCGTCAAATAAAATAATTCTTCAACGAAATATACTTATTATTATTCTCATAATTTTCTGGGGTTTCAATTAAAATAAAAGTAATTACTCCTATTTATTCTTGCTATAAATGCATATATAAATGGACGAAGTACATGTAAAAGACAAAGATGCAACGAATTAAAGCTTTCGATTTGGCCTTTGATGTCATTTAAAAATAATAAATAGAAATATTGACGTATTACTTTTGTTCCTTATTATGTCACTATGCTACGTGTACAAAAACCAATATATAACCATTATGATTTCTGTGGCATTGAAAGTTAGGAATTCCTCAAAAAACAATTAAATAAAAAAGTTCCTCAAAAAAAAAATTTACGAGAAACCTACGACCAGTCAAATACGTTGAACCTCTATTGTTGTGTTAATCTCGGTTACTGAAAGTCCAAATGTCGATAAAATGTTTTATATATTTCCACGCCTCCTCCTCATAATAATATTAATTACTGAGACTAAATTAATTAATATACTCTTTAGTTTCTCGCAAGATATGGTACCAATAAACGAGGGCAAGTAGGAATCGATGTTGATCCGGATAGTTGGGAGATTCCAATAAGTCGCCTAATGTTTTTTTTTTAAATGACAATATGTTGCCCGCTTGTTATCATCACATGTGTAATATTTTTATACCTAATGAAATTTTATAATTAGTCATAAAAAAATAGAAAAAAAAATAAACGAGCGCCTATTGAAGCCTCTAAAAGGAATAATACATGATTTTACAGTCATAAGGGGGCCCCTTTTGATCAAAGTGACCTTCTGTGGACAAGAGAACCACTTAAATAATTCTTTTTAGCTTTTAAAATGTCATCAAACCCCTTTTAAGTTTAGAGATTTTTTAAAAACCTCATTCAACTTCTGATTTTTTTAGAAAAATCCCTAAAAATATGAACCGCAATCTCGCTAGCAAATACCTTCATGCGTAACTTTGTCCACCCATGTAAAAATTGTGATTAACACTATCAATAATCTTTTTTGGGAAAGAAGTTGAAAACTGAAGGGGGCTTGCTGAGAACCCAAAAAATTTAAGGATGGTTTTGTGTAGTTTGTAAGTTACTTGTTAGATCTAATAAAAACTTGAGATCTAAACCATAAAGCCATGATTTAATTCAAAGAGATTAACAAGAATCAAAAGGTGCGGAAGCATATACCTGAATCCATTGAAGAAAACTTGATTAGGGTTTTGATGATCTTCTAACCTTAGGGTTTCTCTCTTATGGATCTCTTTAGATGGGGATAAGAGAATGAGAGTGGTTAACCCTAGATTAGGGACCATAACCCCTTATATATAGGTGTTGTACATTTGTAATTTGGCCCCTCATCAAATTACAATTACAACCTGGTATCTGCACATTAACCCCCATGATTTATTTAAATACCTATTAACCCAAATTGATTGATCACTTTAAGTGGGTTATCCTTAAAGATAGAAATACACATTGATTAATCATATGTGCCCACAAATAGATTTAATTAGATTTAAATCCAACAATCTCCCACTTGGGCACCATATGATTCCTTAAATTGTGTATAACCTTATGAGCTCAAAATTGCTATCATTAAAAAGATATTTCCAAACAATCTCGTCCATTGACTATATCAATATAGGATCAAAGCGGCCTTTGTCACATTTATCGTGACTCGACCCATCAATGGTCACATATACCAATATAATCAAACGACATAGATCAATCATGGATGTGCAGCATGAAAATTACATGCAATGTGATCAATACATGTCTATTTTCAACTGGTCCTCCTTTAGTGAGGTCAAAACTAAACATAATAAAACAGAGTGTCTTAACTGAATACTTTATTCTGATCAGACAATACAACCAAACACAAAGCACCAGAAAATTACAAACTCCCACTAAATCATGATATCCTTGAATAACACCACACTCATATGAGTAGTATGCTCGTGAAAGACCTTGGATGGCAATCCTTTAGTAAGAGGATCTGCTATCATGGAGTTTGTCCCAATGTGCTCTATGGATATCTGTCCACTCTGTACCCTTTTTTTACAACCAGGAACTTAATATCAATATGTTTTGATTTAGTTGAGCTCCTGTTGTTATTGGAATACATAACTGCAGATTTATTGTCACAAAATAACCTCAGTGGTCTTTCAATATTTTTCAAAATGCGCAGTCCAGTGACAAAATTTCGCAACCATATTCCATGATTTGATGCCTCATAGCAAGCTACAAACTCTGCTGTCATAGTGGAGGAAGCTACGAGTGTCTGTTTTACACTTTTCCATGATATAGCTCCTCCTGCTAACATATAAATGTAGCCTGATGTAGACTTTCTGCTATCTTGGCATCCAGCAAAATCAGAGTCCGAATACCCAATGACCTCTAATTGTTCTGATTTTCTATATGTGAGCATATAATCTTTTGTTTTCTGAAGATACCTCATAACCCTTTTGACTGCTATCCAATGATCCATACCGGGATTGCTTAAGTATCTGCCTAACATCCTAACAATGCACGCAATATCTGGACGCGTACATGCCTGAGCATACATTAGACTTCCTACAGCCGAAACATAAGGAATCTTCTGCATTTCTTGAATTTCAAGGTTGCCTTTAGGGCACTGATTTAGACTAAACTTGTCTCCTTTAGCAACAGGGGTATTTCCTGGTCTGCAGTCTTGCATGCCAAACCTTTTAAGTACCTTATCGATATAGCTCTTTTGTGATAATCCAAGAATACCCCGAGAACGATCTCGATATATCTTGATTCCTAATATAAAAGAGGCGTCCCCAAGATCTTTCATCTCAAAATTCTTTGATAGAAATCTCTTGGTTTCGTGCAACATGCCTATATCATTAGTGGCAAGCAATATGTCATCGACATACAGAACCAGAAAGATATACTTACTCCCACTGAACTTGTGATATACACAGTCATCAACAATGTTCATCTCAAAACCGAACGAGATAATTATTTGTTGAAACTTGTGATACCATTGACGAGGAGCTTGCTTGAGTCCATAGATGGATTTCCTTAATTTGCAGACCATATTCTTTGGGTCTCCCGACACAAAGTTTTCTGGTTGCACCATATAGATCATCTCATCAATGTCGCCATTGAGAAATGCAGTCTTAACATCCATCTGATGTAACTCAAGATCATAATGAGCAACAAGTGCCATGATTGTTCTGAAAGAGTCTTTCGATGAAACCGGAGAGAAAGTCTTTGTATAATCAATGCCTTCCTTTTGAGTAAAGCCTTTAGCTACAAGACGTGCCTTATACCTCTCCACATTACCGTTTGCATCCCGCTTGGTTTTAAAAATCCATTTACAACCAATTGGTTTTGCACCTACTGGTAATGGAACAAGTTCCCAAACCTTATTGTCTTGCATAGACTTGTACTCTTCATTCATGGCATCAATCCACTGTTGAGAGTTAGAACTTTTCATGGCCTGAAGGAAGTTGATTGGATCATCTTCCAACATTCCACTACTTTCCTCATGTTCTTGGAGAAATACAATATAATCATCCGGAATAACATTTCTCCTTTCTCTCGTGGATCTCCTTAATGGCACTGGTTCTTGAGGTTGTTGAGTTTGTTCTTCTGGAACAGGGAGTTGTTCAACATTGTCATCTTGAGATTCCGGATTTACTTCTTGAGCAACAACAGGTATAGGAACCTGAATATTGTCAAAAGTAACTGAATGGATTGGGTCTGAAGCCAATTCCTCCTCAAAGGCAATGTCTCTAACCTTATTTCTCCCCCCAAACTCAACATCCTCAAAGAATGTTGTTGTTCCCGTCTTAAAAATATTCCTTAGTGTGGGATCATAAAACTTATAGCCCCTAGAGTGTTCAGAGTACCCAATAAAGTAGCTGCTAACTGTTTTGGAGTCCAATTTCTTTTCATTTGGCCTATAAGGTCTTGCCTCAGCTGGACATCCCCAAATATGTAAGTGCTTTAAACTGGGCTTTCGACCAGTCCAAAGCTCATAAAGGTGTTTTAGCAACTGCTTTACTTGGTACTCTATTCAGAATGTAGGCTGCTGTCTTAAGTGCTTCTCCCCAGAGTGACTCTGGTAAAGAAGAATGAGCAATCATACTCTTACCATATCCTTAAGAGTCCTGTTTCGTCTTTCAGCTACACCATTCATGCTAGGTGAACCCGGTATGGTGTACTGTAGGACGATA
>BQKN01063208.1:31273-45864 GCA_022839385.1 Asparagus kiusianus
CACCATTCATGCTAGGTGAACCCGGTATGGTGTACTGTAGGACGATACCGTATTCCTCTAGGTATCTAGCAAATGGTCCTGGACGTTGTTCACCTGAACCATCATATCTACCGTAGTACTCACCACCACGATCAGATCTAACGGTTTTAATTCTTCGGTTGAGTTGATTCTGAACTTCAGCTTTATAGGTTTTGAACATATCCAGAGACTCAGATTTTTCATGAATGAGATATAGGTGCCCATAACGTGAGTAATCGTTTATGAATGATATAAAATATTGTTGACCATTCCAGGATTCCGTAGGGAATGGCCCACAAATATCCGTATGTATCAATTCTAAGACATCAGAAGATCTGTTGGCACCTAATCTCTTAACTTTGGTCTGTTTTCCCTTAATACATTCAACACATATGTCGAAGTCCGAAAAATCAAGGGAATCCAAAATGCCATCAGACACAAGACGCTCAACTCTACCTTTTGAGATATGACCCAAGCGCTTATGCCATAATAACGCTGAATTTTTCTTATTTAATTTACGCTTAGTACCACGCGATTCCGCATGCAAAGTTTCATTATAAGAAGCAATTGTATCAAGCAAATATAGGTTGTCATAAGTACTTAAATAACCGGTTCCCACAATATTTGAATTAAAAGATAAACTGAATTGATTGTTTCCAAATGAACAAGAATAACCTGATTTGTCCAATACAGAAACTGAAATCAAATTCCGTCTAAAAGACGGTACTACAAAAGTATCTTTTAAGTCCAAATAAGAACCAGTTCCTAATAGCAACCTAAAATGCCCAATTGCTTCCACATCTACCGATTGACCGTCGCCCACAAAGATGTGTCTTTCAACATTACTTGGCTTTCGGTAGTTCAGGCAACCCTGCATAGAAACACTTATGTGAGTAGCAGCACCATAGTCTAACCACCAAGTGTTTCTAGGTACTGAAGCTAAATTAACCTCAGAACAGACCAAAGTAAGGAACGTACCCTTATTATCACGCCAGGCGTGATATTTTGTACAGTCCTTCTTTACATGTCCAGACTTCTTACAGAAGAAACAACCCTGATTATCCTTATATTGTTTCTTCTGAACTAGACCCTTAGCAGCTTCATTATCATTCTTTCTTTTCTTGCTCTTATCCTTAGAGGCATAGGCCAAATGAGTACTTTCCGTCTTATCTTGCTTCAACCTGTCTTCCTCTTGCACACAATATGAAATGAGCTCATTTAGAGTCCATTTCTCCTTTTGGCAGTTATAACTGATCTTAAACTGATTGAATTGTGCAGGAAGAGACAGCAAAACCAGATGCACTAATAACTCATCACAAAGATCAAGTTTAAGTGCCTTAAGCTTTGAAGCAATATGAGATATTTTCATAATGTACTCCCTGATATTTCCTTTGCCCTTATACTTCATCGAAATCAAGCGAGCTAAAAGTGTGCTTGTTTCTACCTTATCGTTTTTCGCAAAACGTTTCTTAATTTCGGCAAGGAAATCTTTAGCCTTAGTAATCCCTTCGGATTCTATGCCCCTGAAGGCTTCTGGAATTCCGCGCTTAATGATCATTAGACTCATGCGATTTGAACGCTCCCATTTCTCATATTCCTTCTTTGCATTAGGAGTGCTTTCCGCATTGAGAGGTTGGGGTTGTTCAATCCTTAATGCAAGGTCTAGATCCATGCAGCCAAGAACAATTAATATGTTCTCTTTCCAAACCTTGAAGTTTGTCCCATTTAGCATGGGAATTGAGTTGATGTTAGCAGAAATTGTTGTAGCAGATGCACTAGCTGAAATAAACAAAAGATTTTTTTTAACCTTGATTAGTGATCAATAAAATTCAAATATTGATAAATCCCATCTCAAGGTATATGGTACAACATTAATATCAAGTCTTTGGACAGTAATATTAATTGCAAGTGATACCTTGTTGCAATGATCAAATACTGACAATAACGCATGTCAAATAATGAAACTATCTTTGGATCGATTCATTATCCACATGTAAACCTTATAATCGTCACGTATTTATCATCACAGATGCGTATGCAATCTAAAAATAAATAATAACCTTCCTTTGGGCCGATTAAATATTTACACGAAAACATACACACAAACATCTAACATCCCTCATGAACAATCTACACAAGAGAGGTTACTTTGGCAACTTCTTGTTTCAATCGATCATTTAGAATGAAAGACAACTTTAATACCTTAGTGTCATATTATTTGAAATAACCAATTGATCCACTACCCAAATTTAATTTAAATTAAATAATTTAATTTAAATCAACTGAATTTCCATAGCTTAATTAAGGGCCCATAATGAATTATGACCCACAAATAGGATTTAATTGATAAATTAAATTAATCCTTACGCCCAAAATGAGCTTAAAGGAGCTTATACCCGATAATTAAACACAGGTCCAAATTCTTAATAAAATTCTCAAGTCAAGGCCAATGTTTAAACAAGTTCCAAAGATTAAACAAAGCCCAGATTATTTGGTCTGTGCCCTAACTTTAACGAGTTCTACAATATACTCGTTGTGAGCGAATGAACGCAATGAACGAACGCAATGTTCGTTTGAACGCAATGAACGAATGAACGCAATGTTCGTTTGAACACAATGTTCGTTTGAAAACGAACGCAGCGTCAACGAACGCAGCGTTAACGGACGCAGCGTTCGACGAACGCATGTATCAATTAGAGAACGAACGTGGGTTCGTTTGAGAACGAACGCAAGGTTCGTTTGAGAACGAACGCAAGGTTCGTTTGAAGTTTTCAAGCCTCACCAAAAATTGAGGTAACCACCTCCTTAATTTCCGAATTGAGGTAACCACCTCCTTAATTTTCGAATTGAGTAACCACCTCCTTAATTTCCGAATTGAGGTAACCACCTCCTTAATTTTCGAATTGAGGTAACCACCTCCTTAATTTTCACACGTTTTCACGCGCACGAACCCCTCGAGGGTTTAAACTGAAACCGCCGCCGCTGAATCAACTCCGACAAGGAGTTTTGGTGATTGACGACAGATCAAAAAATCCTAAAAAAAGATAATTATTTTTTCTGTCGATTTTTGAACTCAAATCATTTAGATCCAAACCTCAAAAATTGAATCAAACACAAAAGAAATGAACTTCAGAGTTCATAAATGCTACAGATCCAAAAATCGAAAGAAAAAACCAAACAACATGGGATTTTTTACTATTCATCCGAAAATAAAAAACTTTACTGTTCACCGAAAATTAAAACTTTACTGTTCACCGAAAATAATCCGGTTACTGTTCATCCGAAAATAAAAATCTTTACTGTTCATCCAAAAATGGATCCGAATCAAACATAAATTAAGATCAAAGAACCCTAATTTAATCTTAATCTCTTAGAACAAATCAATGGTGGCTCTGATACCACTTGTTAGATCTAATAAAAACTTGAGATCTAAACCATAAAGCCATGATTTAATTCAAAGAGATTAACAAGAATCAAAAGGTGCGGAAGCATATACCTGAATCCATTGAAGAAAACTTGATTAGGGTTTTGATGATCTTCTAACCTTAGGGTTTCTCTCTTATGGATCTCTTTAGATGGGGATAAGAGAATGAGAGTGGTTAACCCTAGATTAGGGACCATAACCCCTTATATATAGGTGTTGTACATTTGTAATTTGGCCCCTCATCAAATTACAATTACAACCTGGTATCTGCACATTAACCCCCATGATTTATTTAAATACCTATTAACCCAAATTGATTGATCACTTTAAGTGGGTTATCCTTAAAGATAGAAATACACATTGATTAATCATATGTGCCCACAAATAGATTTAATTAGATTTAAATCCAACAAGAGGGTTATCTGAGAAACACCAAAACTCGAAGGAGTTTTTCTAAAATTTACCCTTTAAAACACTCACCTATCAATTCAATACCTTTATTTATTTGAAGTATGAAAACTCGTCATGGGAAATTGTAAAAGCTTTTTAATTATTAATAATTACAGTGACACCACCTGATGTACACAGTGTGAGGATTTTTGTCCTGTAAAGATCAAGTATTATGGTAAGTAATAAAGCGGATTAGTGAAATTACAATGTTTGTTAAAAAAATCAAAAATTAAAAGGCCACGAACACTCTGATTAGTTTGGATAAGGACAAACTTTTACGATTAATTGCAATGCAAAACAGGGAAACAATTTTTTTGTGCGCAAGGAATGTTTTGAGTTAGTAAGAAGAAAGTAAAAGCCTACACATGAATGCAACTTAACGTATTTATATATGTAATTATAAACGGGACAAGGGTATTTGATTCAACCCTTTTCTGATCTTTAATTGTGGTTTCTTATTAATTCGTGACATCTATCATAATTTGAAATTAGTCCCTCAAATCATTGAAATTGTCTCTCAAATCTTAGGTTGTTTGAGAGCATCCCCTCAAATCATTGAAGTTGCTTCTAAGTCCCCATCTCTTTGGTGATTTTGAAATTAGTCCCTCACATCAGGTGTGGAAGTAGCAATCAGAGAGAAATTAGGCCCCCAAGTTATTGAAATCACTTTAGTTTCTCATAAGGTGTGTCAAGTTAATCTCTTCCATTGCTACTTCTTCTCTCGATTTGAGAGGCTAATTACAAAATTGTGTAAGAATTAGAAGACCTAATAGCAATTTTAATTATTTGAGGGGTTAGTTTCAGAATAACGTAAGATTTGAGGGACTTGATAGAAATTTCCGTAATTTGACTTACTAATTCAAAATGTGAAAGATTTAAGGGACTAATATTGAAAGAAAACCCTTTACTTTTTTTATTTCTTCTATAGATGCCAGAGGAGTAAAATTAAATAACCGGAGGGCACCAATGCAATATCCCGTACTATTAATTTGGCGTTTCACACCATAACATCGAGCTCCTCTTGCTAATTGGGGTCTAATAATGCCACGTGAGATTTGATTAGTACAGCTAAAAGCATACTGCGGCCTAACATGCTTTCACTAAATTAAGGAGTAATACAGCTCAAATACAGAATCAAAACCATTAATCTGATCTTCATGCGACATGAAAGGTTAGTACCAATTAGGATTATTTGAAGATACACCCGTGTCCTACAATGACATTGGCCACTTATTATATTTAAACTTGTTAATACTCAATATTGCTTAATGTCCAACCTAATTTATCTTCATGTTATATGCACATGTCATATGAGTATCACGTGATATCAATGTGCTGTAGACATATTTCTTAATGTCCAACCTAAATTATCTTCATGTTATCTGCACATGTCATATGAGTGTTACGTGATGTCAATGTGTTGTAGACATATTTCTTGATGTTTCACTGTCTGATTAACATATGTCATATTGTTTCATAGGTGTTGCGCATGTATCCCGTAAACAAAGGTAACTAAAAGGTAACTATATCTAAGTGTCAATCATAAAATTTGTAGTATGTGATCCTCTGTGTTACGGAAATTTATCTATAGATAACCCTAATAGTAATTAATTACAATGCAACAACACAAGATAATTTATATGTAATTTGTTTAAAAATATATATATCAAGAAGGTTATCACAATAAATCATCCAATGTTAATCCACCTTCTAGGGGCTGACACATGTTCTGTTCCACACCTAATCAGTCATAATCGGAGTATAGGCAACTTGAGCAGCCTCTGCAATTGACCCGATAGGCCGACAACTTGTGTGGCCAACCAAAAAGGTGGTACTTGTCGACCAACCCACCAGATCGACCCTATAAGTACTCGCATTCGGTCTGTTGTTCCATCCGACAACTTGCGTAGCATACTAGAAAGGCGGTGTTTGTCGGCCTCCAACCAGACGGTTGAAGAAGCGGTAGTTTCCTCGAACCCCTCGCCGACAGCCACCTACCCTCGCATTAACTGCTCTGATAAAGTTATCAGTGCTCTAGCCCCCACATAGTTTTTATGACTCGTCGGACCCAATCAGCTCTAAGTACATACTGTCCTCCCCCACATTGAATGATCGGATGACTCACCTTCTTTAGCGGTCGACACATGTAAGGCATTTGCTGACTCAACTGTCTGTCTGGACTCGGCCCAAGTTACATTTTTACCCTTCCGATATGCTATAAAGGAAACTGCACTGCATGGGGTAACTTGTTCTGTTTTCATGCAACTTCGAATTCCTCTTCTTCACTTACTTCCTATTTTCCTACTCAAGTTCGTTCATACACTAACTTGATCGTCGGAGGCACAACTAGAGAACCCAATTCCAGCCTCTTACGAGCCTTTTATGTGTAGAAGTGAACGTCAGGCTTCGGAACCGGACATTTAAAGAAGGTTTGAGGATCCTAACCCAACATTAATTCGCATCAAAAGAAAACGAAGTAAGCCGAATGAAAAGACTGTCTGTCAATTTAGGGAGCAAGTGTTTTGAGTTCACCTTTTTTTTTTTTTTTCCTATTCCGAGTGGGACAACTGATGAAACCAGATCCTACTGTTGAACTCGGGTCCAGCCTATGTGTGAGATCCTTGCGTGAAAATTCATTAAGGCTGGACCACCATTGATATCAACACTCAATGCTGCTTTTTTTTTCTTTTTTGTCCTCACGTGAGGAGGAGGAATTGAAGGCGTCGTGTCATTGGGAATTGCTTTGTTGAGGGAGAACAAAGAAAAGAAAACTCTCTGCAAATGCAAATGAGTCTTCCCCACTTTTAATGGTGAGTCAAAGATGCCGTTGTTTTTTTGAGAGAGCTCTCTTTCTCTCTCTCTCTCTCTCATAAAAAAGAGAGATTTGTTTGTTTAATTAACATGGTAATGCGGAGGCATGATGTGCCCAATTATTGTCCGTTGAGGACTTTAGGCAAACAATGTGATCATGATGGGAGTACAGACTTTAAAGGAACATTAACTTTGCACAAACAAGATAAAAAGATGGGAACATTTTAAATACTTCAGTTGTTCTTTTTAGGGGATTTTTCCCCCTCCATAAAGACCACCTTTAAAATATGATCGTTCGTTCTATAAAAACTATCTTTTATTTTTAACTTATACATGCATAAACCATCTTTAAAGGGTTTTTTATTGCAATAAACTACCTGAACTCACTTTAAGTGAAGTTCTTTCGGATGTGATGTAATAATTAGTTGTTAGATACCAAGTATATTAGAGAGATTATTCTTAATTGAGTTAGGTAGGATTAATCACATAAAACATAAACCGAAAAGTAGACCCATGTGGTTGATTGCAATAAAAAGCCATTTAAATGTGGTTTATGTATAAATTAAAAATAAAAGACGATTTTTATGAAATGACCATATTTTATAGGTGGTTTCTAGGGGGAAAACCCCTTCTTAGTCCTATAACTAATGTTTTGACAAGATTCATATTTCAGAAGCGATGTTGTGGACCGGAGATTTGAATATTTTTATGTTTGTGAGAAATCTAAAGTTTAGGTTAGGTAAACATTTTGCTTCTCCCAAAGGAATAGCACATAATTTTTTTTTTTTTATATCTATTCTCCAAATAGTAACGTATCTTGCATTTCCAGTTTGTCTAGAATCTTGGTGCCGGGATCGACTTTTAGAAGTTTTGTCTCGTAGACATTAATCTTTATTGTTAGGATAATGTCCCCTCAGCACAAAACATTATGTTAAGCTACGTTTTTTAGGCGCCAACCTTTTACCTGAAACGATTCTCTTTGTGTCTTGTACAACGAAATCACTTTGATGATGATGATGATGATGACCCCCCCAATGCGGCCTAGACTTCTGCACGCATAGCATAGCATAGGCCATATGAAACATGTGAAGGCCTGTGTACATGCTTCAGAATTTGCAGCAAATACGTACGTAGGACACATCACAGTGCAGAGCTCTCTTTAGTATGGGCCTTGGATATCCTGCTACTCGACATAATGGTAGAGGTATTGGGGTTAAAAAGTAGCAATACAATATTGAAGCTGTTTTTTCACCTGCGCAGTTACTTTTTGAGAGATATATATATATATATTGAAGCTGTTTTTTTTTTTAACCTGCACAATTACTTGAGGTAAAGATTTTGATTGGTGGTGATTTTGCATCGTTGCGGTAGTCATGAGCTATGTTTCAAGGAAAACATGACACGGTATCATTCAGAAGAAGCACAGTATCATTCAAAAAGATGAATTGGCTAAAATAGCGCGACCGTGACAGGGCCTGACATAAATTGCCTCTTTTGAGCAAAGAGATGCAGGAGAAATTATCAAGAAACAACACGAAGGATCCCCTTTGAATAGCCATCAGATTATCAATTTGTGTTTAGCTGAAAGATGAGACTTAAAACAACCACGTAATGAAAAATTGGAGAAATATGACATGAAATATCTGCAGCTTAGAAGGAATATTTACTGGCGATGTTGTACAAATATTTCACCGTTAAACCTCCAGAATGCTATCTGCAGTCTCGGAATTGATCCTGCATGAAGTTTTATGAACAAAATTTTAAAGAAAACACCTTTAAGGAGATTCTCCAAAGATTATACATCATCAGACAGTCTCATAAGGTTAGAAATAACATCGTTAAGGCTGGAGATATGAGGTAAGAACATATCCTTCAGTTCAGGAGAGTCATCCCGTGCAAGTGCGTTGTTCATCGCCTTCAAACCACTCTGCAGCAATTCCATACCGTCACAAACTCCATCAGGGAGCTTCCTTTTCTTTTTCTTTACACGTTCATCATTGATAATCTCCATAGGTTCAGCTTCAGAAACATCTGTAACTTTATCCGGCACTTTATCTGGTATATTACTTAAGTTCCTTAGCATCACACCTTCCTTTATAAGATGATGTTGCTGCTCTCTGCATGGGGTTAGCTCCTGTAACACTGCCTCTTTCTCAAGATAAGCTTTCAACTCAGCCATAAACCTCTCCTCATTTGCCTCTTTCCCTGTGGAAGTATCGAATGAAAGTGCTGCATCATCAGGGATAAATCTCCACAGCTGAGAACAAGATGTACAAGCAGCAAAATTTGCGAAAGCACCAACTGCCAAATGATTGAATGCCCAGTGTCGCTCCCTCAGCAAGACATGATACAAGCTCAGAATTGCAGAATAAAGCTCACTGCCTTCACCATCTGCTATTTCCAAGTGACTAAAACTGACCATGAAAGAAACCAGAGAAGGTTTGCACTGATACAGTACATTATCAGAATCGGAGGTTGCCACGAATAGGGTTTGCAGCTCTAAGATGAGTCCTTTCATTTCATCAGAGATGTAAGACTGCTTTGAGGTTGATATTACATCTAGTACTGCAGAAAGAACTTTGGCATAGTGGTCCTTGAACTCAGCTGCAGCATCTCCAACTCCATGAACGAGAGAAATAGCAAACTTCAGAATTTGGGAGATGTCCTTATTATCAATAATTTCAGAACTCTTAATCTCGCTGCAAAAGAGAGAAAAAAATTGTGAAAAGAAAATCTCTACAATTCATCTCCATAGCTTCCGGTGTGTTTTATGTATGTATTTATATAGATTATTAGTATTATAATTATTATTATTATTGTTTTGCATTTGATTAAGCCACTACGAAAAGTTTTAGTTGATGTAACCGTATAAATTACAAAAAATCATGGAATTAACAACTTCCACTTGTCATTGGGTTTCAAGTTCCATGCATCATTCTAATGGTTGCAATAGCATTTTCATTTTTACATCCAAATTTAAGAAAATCTCAACTTCATAATAAGAGTCCAGGAATGTCTTTTTTGGGGTGGTGATGGAAGTTTGAAATTTGCTTACCGAGAATGCATCAAAGACGATAAAGCATGAACTGGAAACCCAATGAAATCTGAAGATCCTAAAGAACCATTTAATCTGAGCCCTTTAGAATTACTCTCCATGAAACCATAAAATGCAGTGACAATCTTCCGGATGGCGGATAGTTTTAGATTATCAGATAATGAGTCCAGAGGAAATCCCTCCAACAGTAATGCAATGAGCATGATAGATGACAGATAAGATTTCTCATCAGTTGTTACAGAAAGGTATACTTGATCTTTGGCAGCAGATGTTGTGTTAGTAAGAAGACAACACATTGATCTTGCCATCTTCCTTAGAGGACAAAAGGGTGTGAGCACAGGCTCTGCTGATGCTAGACCCTTGAACAGTATGCATAACCTCTCAACAACATGATTGGTCACATCTATTTCTGTGTGGCGTATGACAAAGGACCACAATTCTCTCACAATATCCAGACAGAGAAAGTGAGGATGGATGAGGTTCTTGAATAGAAAGCTTTCCAGTTCAATCCATGCTAGTCTACAACACGAAGCAACAATGAGAAAGACCTTTAAGGAGTGTAGAATACTATAAAACAATGGTTGCCAAGTAAGTCCAGGTTCAGGACCAGAAGCACAAAGAACTGGTGTATGCAAACTAAGAATGGAAGAGTAGACATCTTCGTGCATCAAGGCATTCATAAGCATGTCAAGCTTTTTAGCAATTGCATGTACCATTTCATCTTTTAGAGTTGATGAAGACCTGAGAAGGTTCATGAACAGAACAACTCGAGCAAGCAGTAAGACTTCACTCTTGGGTATAGCATCAGAATTCACAGTGAAGATAGTACTAAATAAATCTGCAGAACTTTCAAAATCTCTTTCCATGTTTACTGAACCAGAGTCTATTGTGTATGAAAATAGCCAGTCAAGCATCTGGATTTTGGATTCAAACTTCACGTCAGCTGAATTTAATAGTGTATGCAGAAGAAGGAAAGATGTTGGCTCCAGGAACTCAATTAGTGCCTCACTCACAGCTCTGAGGTGGGTTTTTCTACTCAATGAAATACCCACTGATGAGATCAATAATACACACCTAGATATCTCTTGATATAGATCAATGGCTAAAAAGGAATATTCGGAAGAGATTCGAACTGCATTAATCAAGTAAAACTTTATTGGTAGAAATGTTCTTTTAGCTTCAGAAACGATTGGAGTTTCCTTTTCTGTTGCAGAGGACCAAGTTTCAGCAGCACATTGTAGAGTCTCAGTAGCCAGTGAAATAAGGGTTAATATAATGTCGCTTATATTTACTCTTTCAGCTAAAGCTCCTTTATCAAGCTGAAGAAGGAAAACTACACCTTTCCATGATATGTTGAGTACACTCACAAGATTCCCTCCACCAGAAGCAGCAAAAATTCCCAGTTCATACAAACATTCTATCGTGGTTGCAGTTATAGCAACAATGTGACGAGCATAATCCACATGCCCATCTTCTTCTGATCTTTCACCACTGTTAATACTCATCTCCATGAAGTCTTGCCTAACAGTTTGAAAATATGCTCTGCATAACTTTACAGCAGCATCTAGAACCACTTGTACTACTTTAAGTACTTCAGATGTAATCAAATGAATTTTCTGCTAAATGGCAAATAATAAAGCACATCACTATTGGAGGATGCCAAATAAGAGTGCTTCAATCAATATATTATTTTTACATATGAAGAACGTTATGTACACACATTCAAATGGAAGAAATACATGCCAATAATCAAGTGATGGGCTGTTAAACTTTCTTGCTCCTAAATAATATTGTTTGGCAGAATAGCTCGCCTTAAAAGAGCTAAATAGACATAAAGGATTTACGCATCTGAAATGCATTGGGATTGAAGGCGTAACTGAAGTCGCTCCCAACTATTTACATAAATCATCAACACTAGGAGCTAGTCCATATGGTCAATAATTACCGATTTTCATACTCAGTCAGAGAAAGGTAAACATCTTGCGTTTGCCTTTGGCATGTCTTGAAACAATGCTGTTTACAATGTGCAAGAGCTCATTAATGATAAGCAATCACGACATATAACAAAGATCTAGAGTCAAACCTTCTTAATATGAGTTTGTGCTTAACAGGCCAACCTATAGTATCGGAAAAATAAATGCAAGGTGAAGGTTACAGTAAAAACAATCTGTAACAAGTAAGTTTGAGCATGCATTTGTTAAACATTGAAAAGGATACTGATAAAATCTTCATGATATATGACTTAAGATGATTGTTTGTCAAGTTTTTATCATACTTTCTGCTAGATGACTTGAAAATGTTTTTAAAAGAGACTTTGGAGGAATATGTCATCTCACTCTGCGTGTTTATGCCTTATCATACTGTTGGGTATGTTATGTTAATGCTTAACTAGCTCACTGTCTTATCTAAGCATTTGTCATGAGCCACAAAATCCCCATTGTATGATAAATATGGATTAACCTGTTGAGCCCCGCACACTTTTTTAAGAATGAGATCATTATCTTCTATGTAAATAAAATAGCTAGTAGTTACTCTAACTTTTGAAGAATGAATTTGTTTGAGAATTAGAAAAACCTTTTATTGAGAGAGATAACATATGTATATTTTACTTAAAAGGAATTAGATACTTGACTTCTGTAGGAAGCTAATTCAAGTGGATAAGGAGAAGAACTATATATAATATATATTACTTAAAATGAATTAGATACTCGACTTCTATAAGAAACTAACTCAAGTGGACAAGGACTGCCTCACATTAGTCCAGAAATCACAGTGGTTCAACTATATGTGTACATTATAACTATGTTTTGTGTCCCACAGGCTGCTGTATACTGTGCATTGTTCATGAACGAATGAACATTTTTATTATGTGCTATGTGCTTGTATCACGCACACATGCGCACACATATATGTATATTCACATACTATATGTAAGAGATACATGTCCACTGAGGCTGTAGTCCACTTTAAATGTATAAATAGGGGCGAATATTAATTTCCCTGCACATTGTAATCATAAAAAAGCTCATTTTAGTAAGATAAATAGAGATAAGCAGACATACCTTGACCTCAAAAATTACACTCTTTGTTAGATTCAACAGTTCGGATATGAAAGTTTCAATGCTAAGCATTAGCACTTTTTCCCCTAACACTGGAGAACGTGTCAATATAGAAATAATTGCCAAGGAGAAACTCAAAGCATCCATGATTAACTGCAATAGGAGAGCACAAATTAGTTAAGAGTTGGTAAAATATGTATGATTCATTACCTAATTACTAGGATGCATAGAAACTGTAGCCGAAAGCAAAGAGGTACAATTCAATAAAGGATGAAACCATTCAAGAAACTAAAACCAATTGAAAATGAGGAACAGAAACACATAATTATGTAAGACAAAAGAGGTCCATTTAAAAATATAGAAAAAGTGGGCGTAACAAGAAATTTTGAGTAACAAAATCTTGTTCGAAAAGTTAGGAAGATATTTACTCACTCGAAGGTGTTGATAACATATGCAGTACAGTAGTACAAATGATGTTTCTAGATTTATTCCCCAAAAAGAGACAATTGAACTGGTCTAATGAACTCAGTTACATGATTAAAGAAAGAAGTTCGAGGATATTGAAAGACTCTTCTCGTATTATTAATGGGCAGGCAAGTATTGTCATAGATTCTTCAAGGAAACACCACAATACATTTTTCAAGAAAAGAAAGCTGAAATGCAGTTCTATAAACTTCCAGGTCTTTAAATATGTCTTCCTGGTACCTATGATCCCATTCTATAACGATATGAATCTCCAATTGAGTTGCACAATATACACCTTCTGATTGATAGGATATGGTTAATCCTACAGGTAGGGTCCCAATCAGACTCTTCATATGTGTGTTCATGTTTGTTTAAGTATTCATTTCTTTACACATGCATGTATTGATATACGGAAATCTTCCCACGATAAACGCATAGTTATAACTTTAAGAATTCCATAGCGGTCACCACATGGATAGCTGTATTGATATAGGGAAATCTTCCTATGATAAACACATAGTTATAGCTTTAAGAATTCCATAGTGGTCACCACATGGATAATTAACAATATGCATCTTTTTTTAACACCTCAAAACTAGCCTAATAATAAGGGATTACTTGGGTTCAAAACTTCATCCACCGTAAGTTGATTCATGATTGTAGAAAATAAATCATTTAGCTGTAGAAGAAGGTAACTGTTCATGCATGGGAAAATTTTTGAAATCACTTTATTGTAACTGTGTAACAAGGACTTACACGTGCACGCATGCATGCAATACAAAGGTTATTTAGCCAATGGAGAAAGATATTGGCATGATCCTGGTCAAACTGTGTGATCGTATGACCATTTCAGGAACAACTTAGCTTTACATGTGCCATGTTCTAAAGTCTTTCTTAGTTGAGGAGAAGACTTGTTCCTTAACTATACCAGCTTAAATAGCATGACTGATAAGATAAGTTAACCTGCACAGCCAACTTGCAGGGAATTATGGAAAACCACTCTTTTAGAATACTTACGTGACACGTCCCAAAACCTTAGCACTAGTTTAGAGGACTAATATTGTTGGGAAGACAGCTGGTTATAAAATTGCAAGAATCATCTATTGAGAACGAAATATCTGAAAGACGGTTCAATTAAGTTGAAGCCAAAAATTTTGCATAGGTAGTGCAATCAAGCTCAACTAACTATGATAAGCAACATGAATTGATGAAGGCCAACTGACTAAGAAAAACATTGTCTAAACTCTAAAGTATAGTATAAAAGAATATATATATATATATATATATATATATATATATATATATATAT
>BQKN01063208.1:76673-103217 GCA_022839385.1 Asparagus kiusianus
AATTAGATTAGCATAAGACCCTAATCACCCCCCTCTAGGGTCCAACATATTCCTCTTCTGAACTTTTTCTATATATTTAAATGAACATGGTACCTCACCCTGTTTCTCAGGCTAAAAAAAAAATTTCAAAGGATTTCAACATCATTGTTAATTTATTCGCTTGAGCTTTATTTTTAGAATTGCGAAAATGCCTGCATGCTTGGAAGAAAAGGGGAAATGCACTTACACATGAAAAAAAAAAACCCTGCGAGATGTCATTGCACTTGGAAAAATCAATAAAAATGTCCTCAAAACATGAAAATGATCCAAAGAAATAACAAATTGCATGTTCCCCTACAATTCGACTACAACACTGCTCATCGCACATCAAATGCATCAAAATACTAGTAAATAGGAAAAATAACCAAATAATTGTTACGGATATAAAGAAAAGGGGTTGGGTTTTGACAAAGTTTTAAGGGAGCAGAAAACATTTGCTTTTAAAATAGAAGGGGAATAAAAAGTAAAAAGTCGGAATCCCCTCGCTCACTCTCAAAATAAGAACAGAAAAATCACGTGCTAAGGAACCGGACAGCGTGAAAATCACGTGCTAAGGAAGTTCCCGATCGTGCTACAATATATTACGAATTAGTTATTATGACTGTTTTAACCTTTATTTTATTTCCAATTGTTAACGTGTTCAAAGGACTAAAAGGGCAATTCCGACCGAATAACATATAATTACGAAAAGTCGCTAATGAAAAAAAAAAAAAACCAATAAAATAAAATTCCCAACAGGTAAACTTACTAAAATTATCGCTCATTAAATCCTATTCCTAAGCGCATACGAATTATTTACAAAAAGAAAAAGAAAGAAAAAATATCCCCTATTCCTAGAGGAATTAGACATCGATCTCCATTATATAAGACCAGTAATGAGACGATTATATTGATCATAAATCTCAACAAAGAAGAAATAAAAATAAAGAATTTCTTCACCAGAGATTTTATTTGAGCGTTCGTAATATGTCAAGAACTTGGATGAGGAACGGTCGGTCAATTGGTATGTAATTTCTTTCTCTTGTTAGTTTAATTTTTATTTCTATTTATTTTAAAAGATTGCATCTTAAACTGTGTATCTTCGATTTTTATTTTATTTTTTTAACTAAAAGTCGGTGTTTTTAAGATTTGAGTTTTCGATCACAGTCAATTTATATTGGACGCAATGATTCAACGTTTAGGCTCACATAATTAAAAAATTAAAAAATCAAACAGAAGACTGTAATACAACAGTTAAAACTTCGATGTTGATAGGTTTACTATATGATCTTTTATTTCTCAATCTAATTTTTTTTCTCAAAGATACATGGCTCAAAATAAGTCTAGTAATTAACATCGAAAAAAGTCAATTTCCAAGAAACTAGCTTCAAGAAAACTTACCCTACTTATTTAGTATTCGAATCCTATCCTATTAGGTGGTAATTATAATATGCGACGGTTATATATATGCTACTTTTTGAAAGACAAATGTGTAGTATAATGTTGTAAAGTAACCCGACACGTACAACCTAGAGCTTAAGATATTAGGCATTGAATCAACTTATGTTTTAAATTCATCATTCTTTCTTATCCTATCCAACATACGACTGTTCTTAGTGTTGGGGAATTTCAGTCTCTCCGCCTATCACGATATGCGCAACTCGGAAGCCAACCCCAATCAATAAGATAGAACAACCACAATCATGATAAAACCCAAAACTTCTAATCATGATAGAACCCAAACTCCTAACCATGATAGAACTCAAACTCCTAATCATATGATAGAATCCAAACTCCTAATCATGATAGAACTCAAACCCTATCTAATTCTCATGAAGTTACACAAATAATCAAAGACAAAATCCCAACACTTAGACACGAATATTCCATGTTTTAAATTCATCACTCCTTTATAAAAAACTAATTTAATTAATAAGAGAAGGATGAGCATCGGCCACTCGTGTAAGGTTTCCTTTTTGACTCTTGATGGTTCAACTTATTATTGAACAAACGGATTTTTTCATATTTTATGCTAACAATTTAATTCCCCTTCATCTTTCCGAGAAATTAGAATTTAGATAACAACTTGGGAATTGGGAACTGGGATTGAAATACTTTTAATTACCAGGACGTGGATACTCTACTCCTGTTCCTTCGTGGGAGAGGACCTTCTGCACTTCCGTTTGCGGAGTTCCCTGGAGAAAAATATGCGAGGCCAAGGTCTACACGCTCGGGCACGAGAACGTAGCCGATTGGGACGATTCGGGCGCGCTCGAGGCTTTCGAAAATGCGAAGGCGCGCTACTGGTCTAAAATCAACGGCCTCCCCTGCGACGCCCCGGCGCCTGACCCGGACCTGTTCTTCGACGAGGTTGACCACCACGCCGCGACCGATCCCGAACTGATCGCCGATTTGGAGAAGGAGGACACGGCGTCGCGAGGGGAGGGCGGTGATCGAGAGGAGGACCTGAGCTTCGAAGCGGCTTACGAAGCGTTGAGGCGTCTGCCCGTCGTAGCAACGGGGTGGGGCGACGCCGAAGAGGGGGATGATGAACCACTTCGAGCTGCGGGACGGGCCGCCGACGCGAAAGACCGGGCGCCCGCTGACGGGAAATACGGCAATCCATGGGATGGCAAGGGCTGGGGTCGCGCGTGTAGACCTACCGGCTGGAGAGGCACGAGACGCGACGACCGTTGGCGAAAACAGAAGAAATGTGCACCAAACGAGCAAGAAAATAGGAAGACTACGACGAGACAGTGGCGGCCGAAAACCATGATAGAGTGAAATTTGTTTCGTATAAGGATTTACTTAGATTCAATTTTATTTATCAATTAATTTGATGGTGGAAAACACTGGACATTGTGACTACGCAAATATTTGTTTACTCGTTGTTACCCTTGAGGCGCACGGGACATATATTTTTAATATTTTTTAAATATGCGTATTGGGATTTTTTGGCAACCAGAGTGTAGAGAAATAGAATCTTTAGACAAAAGATGGTGAAGTGAATGATTAATAGCAAATTGAATGGCAAAGAGAATCGAAATTTCCTAGTTGTGAAGGATGCATGGTTGGTTGATGTGAAATTAATGGTGGAGCTGGAAACCATTAGTAAGTTGTCAATTATTAGGGCTTTGAAGATTTGACAAGTGATAAAAAAACATAATTAGGTTTTTACTTTATTAGTATAGTAGTATGATGTGTAATATACACTACAAGAAATTACGTCTTTAATGAAGGGATTTACCTTCATTATGCTAACGACGGGAAAAAAATCCATTCGTCACCCGTTGTTGTATGCTAACGACGTTATTGTATGCTAACGACGGGAAAAAAATCCATTCGTCACCCGTTGTTGAAGCCTTCTTCGCTAAAGGGTCATGAATGTTATAATACCGGTCGTTATAGAGTCTATAATGATGGAACATATTACCGTCGTTCATATCTGCGATGGTAATTATCACCGTCGTACCAGATTCGAGATTAACACCGGTAGAAGGAGTAGTTGTTGTAGGACTCATTTCAAGATCGATATGAGATATGTTTTGCTCTTCATAATCAGATCCAGAAGCCATTTGATGGAAGGATTAGAAAGTATAAGATTATAAGAGATTATAAGAGAGTATAAAAGAGTATAAGAGAGTATTAGAGAGAAGTGTGAAAACGACGAAGGAATTGTGAAAAACGTGAAAAATAACCCAAAACAGACTCCACCACACCCTGGTGTAGTGTCTGCCATGGGTGTGGCAGAATCTGCCCTGTCTGCCATGAGTGTGGTCTGCGCCACACCCTGGTGTGACAGAATCTGTCCTGTCTATCATGGGTGTGGTCTGCGCCACACCTTGGTGTGGTAGACTCGTTTTTAGAATCCTACTTTGTTTGGGATTGTGTTTTATTATAAATAGGACCACGTTTTTTAGGGTTTCTCAAGGAGAGAAAATGAGAGAATTAGCATTGTTTTGAGTACTTTGAGAGGGAGATATTATAAGGGAGTTAGAGCTTTGGTTAGGGTTACATTTGAGTGATTTTGTGAGTTGTAACTTGTTGTATTTCTTCTCCATATAGTAAAATCTCCTCATCCTCTCTCCGTGGACGTAGGCAATTGCCGAACCACGTAAATTCCTGTGTTTTGTGTGATTTTGGTCGTTATTTTATGAATTGCACTCGTGTTTGGTTTTGGTTTTCTTCTCTCATTGCTCACCGACTCGTTTGGTTGTCGAACACGCTTCTGCACAGCGCGCGACAAGTGGTATCGGAGCTCAGATTTTAGATCTAGGGTTTTGGATTAGGTGGGGGAAGATTTAGTTGGAAGCTTGGTTCTTGGAGTTCTAGGCTTCGGTGGAGTTAGGGTTTAAAGTTACCGTTGAAGATCTTGCTTTCCTCGTGTGGTTAGGAGTTCTATTTGGAATCCAATCTAGGGTTCAGTTGGGTAGCTTCTAAATTCTATAAAGTTTAATCTTTCTTTGCAATTTAGAGTTTGTGATTATGGGTGAAAAAGTTAGTGAAAGCAGCAAGATGACGGGTACAGTTCAAGTGGGTTTTCAGAACACTAAGATTAGTGTAGTGAAATATGACGGCAAAATCAATTTTGGTTTATGGATAAGCAACGTACAGGATGCGCTCAATGCTCAAAATTTGAAGGAGACCATCATGGTCGATGTGAGGCCACTTAAATATGAAGAGGCGGTATGAGAAAAGATGAATAGGAACGCTTGTGGGGTGATCAGGTCCTGTTTGGAACATGAGCTTAAATATGATGTGATTAGGGTGACGTCTGCGATGAAGATGTGGGAAATTCGCAACAATAAGTATCTCACGAAGAGTGTTGAGAACAGGTTGCACTTGCTGCGAAGACTCTTCAGATTTCAGATGTCCAGAGGCACCTCATTAGCAGCGCATGTGAACAACTATACTAAGTTGTTATCGGACTTGGCAAATGTTGATGAGAAGATTTCGGATGAGTACAAGGCTATTATCTTATTGAGTTTCTTGCCGGATGAGGAGTATGATACCTTCGTGCTCACTTTGTTGAACGGGAGATCTTTTATCAGCTATAATGAAGTGACTAACACATTGACGAACTACAATTTGAGGAAGAAAGATAAGGAGACTTATCGCGGTACTACTTCAGGAGAGGCCTTGTCGACGAGAGGTAGAAGCTCATATCAGAAAGGTGGAAATAGAGAGAGGTCAAAGTCAAGAGGTCGTCACTAGCTTGAAAAGAACCAATATGCATTCTGTAAGGAGCAGAGACATTGGAAGAGAGACTACCCAAAGGTCAAAGAAAAAGAGAATATCAAGAATAAGGGCCCGAAGGCCAATAAGGTGAATGTTGCGAAAGGCGATGATTCCGATGATTCAAGCTTTTCTCTTTTGATTACTCTGGTGGTGAACCATTTGGATACATCAGATTAGATGCTTGATTCTAGTGCTAGTTATCATGTGACTCCTAGACGAGATTGGTTTTCTCGTTTGAGAGACTCGACAGGGGTATTGTTGTCATGGAAAATGATCAATCCTGTAACATTTGTGGGATAGGTACTGTGAGGATTCGGATGCACGATGGGGTAATCCGTGAGTTGAAGGATGTGAGATTTGTTCCTTAGCTGAAGAAGAATCTTATCTCAGTTGGAGCTTTGGAGACGAAGGGATTTAAGGTGACTTTCGAAAATGTTGTAGCGAAGGTGACTAAAGGATCTTTGGTGGTGATGAAGGGAGTCCACAGTTAAAATTTATACTATCTGAAGGGGAGCACCGAGATTGGCCAGGTTGCTTCGGCTACTTCAGAGGCGAACATGAGTAGGCTTTGGCATTACAGGTTAGGGCACACGGGAGAGAAGTCACTGTAGGTTTTGTGCAAGCAGGGGCTATTGAAGGGAGCCAAGAGTGGTAAAGTGGAATTCTGTGAGCACTGTATTCTTAGCAAGAAGACGAAGGTGAAGTTCAGGACGACCATTCATAGGAAGAGGGGCATCTTGGACTACGTGCATACAGATGTTTGGGGGTCCCACCAAGACTGCATCACTTGGTGGTAGACATTGGTTCGTCACGTTTATTGATGACTATTCTAGGCGTTGTTGGGTGTACGCCTTGAAGCATAAGAATAAAATCCTAGATTTGTTTGTAGAGTGGAAGAAGAGATTGGAACTGCAGATTGAGAGAAAGATCAAGACGTTACGATCCGACAACGGTGGTGAATATACTTCTGACCCCTTTCAGTAGCTATGTCGAGACGAGGGCATAGAGAGACACTTCACGGTTAGTCATACACCGTAGCAAAATGGGGTGGCAGAGATGTTGAATCGGTCTTTATTGGAGAAGATCCGATGCTTATTGCCGCAGAGTGGTTTGGAGAAGATCTTTTGGACTGATGTACTTTCATATGCGAGCCACCTCATTAATAGGCTGCCTTCATCTGCGATTGAGGGGAGGACCCTTATGGAGATGTGATCGAAAAAGCCAGCACACGATTATGACCAGTTCAAGGTATTTGGGTGCCCTGCATATTATCATGTTAGAACTAATAAATTGGAACCTCGAGCTAGGAAGGCCATATTTGTAGGATTCAAGCGTGGTGTCAAGGGATACAAGATTTGGGATCCAGTTGATAAGAAGATTGTGCTGAGTAGGGACATCACATTCGATGAGGCTTCTATTTTGAAGCTTCCCAGCTTTCATCAGGTGGAGAGCGACCCGACAGAGGAGATATCGCAAGTGGTGGAGATTGATGCAGCTCCACAGTGTCCAGATGGTGCAATATCCATTAGAGTGCCGACTGAGGTGAGGCCAGACGAGCACGACGGTGATGCGGAGGATACGGGTACTCATGTGCAGGATCAGGGACCGACGACTCAGGTTCAGGATTCTATTGAGGTTCGGAGACAGATGAGAGACATACGAGTACCAGCACGGTATGCCGACACAGTTGCATATGCACTTCCGGTGGAGAGTATCGATGAGATGATACCTACTACTTTCAGAGAGGCCGAGGAGAGTTCGGAGGCTGATTCGTGGCAGGTAGCTATGCAGGAGGAGATGGAGTCTATTCATAAGAACGATACGTGGGAGCTTGTTGAGCTTCCAAAGGGGCAGAAGGCGATTGGGTGCAAGTGGGTATACACGAAGAATGAGGGCATTGAAGGCACTCCATTGAGGTTCAAATCTAGGTTGGTTGCGAAGGGCTATGCACAGGAGGAAGGTATTGATTATAATGAGGTTTTCTCTCCGATGGTGAAGCATTCTTCGATTCGGATTCTGCTAGCTTTGGTGGCACAGTATGGATTAGAGTTAGATTAGTTGGATGTGAAGACGACATTTCTTCATGGTGATATTAATGAAGAAATATATATGACTCAGCCATTGGGATTCCGAGCTGCAGGGAAAGATAAGCTGGTTTGCAGGTTAAAGAAATGGCTATACGGTTTGAAGCAGTCTCCTCGACAGTGCTATAAGCGATTTGATGGTTTTATGCTTGGTCATTCGTACACTCGGAGCCAATTTGATCCTTACGTGTATTTTCGCAAGTTGAGACGAGGTGCGTACATCTATTTGTTACTTTATGTCGATGACATGTTGGTTGTCTCTACTTTCAGATCGACTATAGATGAGTTGAAAGTTTAGCTTTTAAATGAGTTTGAGATGAAGGACTTGGGTGAGGCCAAACGCATTTTGGGAATGGAGATCGGTAGAGACAAGAAGAAGGGTAGAATTTGTTTGACACAGGTGGCTTATTTGAAGAAGGTACTACAGCGATTTCATGTTAACATGGATACGAAGCCAGTTAGTGTACCATTGGGAGTCCATTTGAAGCTTTCAGCTGGTCTTTCACCGAGGTCAGTTAAAGATTGAGAGTTGATGTCGAAGACTCCATATGCGAGTGCGGTTGGGAGCTTGATGTATGCGATAGTATGTACGAGGCCGGATTTGTCACAGGCGGTGAGCATGGTTTCTAGATACATGCATGATCCAGGAGTGGGTCATTGGGACGCCGTGAGATGGATTTTGAGGTACATTCGAGGTACGCTCAATGTTGGTTTGGTTTATGAGCGGGATACTACAGGTGGACAGTTGTGTATTGACTATATTGATTCGGATTATGCCGGAGATTTGGATAAGCGCCGGTCTACTACGGGGTATGTGTTTACTTTGACCCGTGTGCCGGTGTGTTGGAGATGCACCTTACAATCTACAGTGGCTTTGTCTACGACGGAGACAGAGTATATGGTGGTTACGGAGGCTGTGAAGGAGGCTATTTATCTTCGAGGACTTTTGGAGGAACTTGGTATATTACAGCGGTCTGTCACCATTCATTGTGATAGCATGAGTGCTATCTATTTGGTGAAGAATCAGGTTTTTCATACGAGTACAAAGCACATTGACGTTCGTTATCACTTCGTTCGGGATGTTCTTGAAGATGGTGATGTAGAGATTGTGAAAGTCCGCACGAAGGATAATCTGGCGGATATGCTCACTAAGGTGGTTCCGAGTAACAAGTTTGATCATTGTCGAAACATGTTGCATATTGGTGATTGTTGAGGCCGTTGACGGGCATTTGGATGAACTACGGACGGCTTGATCCTTTGGGAGAGGGGGTACGTAGGTAACCACATTGGTGCAGTCAAGTTTGGAGAGACGACGCATTGGTGCTCATGTAAGTGTCGGCTCAGTGTTGAGAACACTTCGCCGAGGTTGAGAATTGTGAAAACGGCAAAGGAATTGTGAAAAATGTAAAAAATAACCCAAAACAGACTCCACCACACCCTGGTGTGGTGTTTGCCACGGGTGTGGCAGAATCTGTCCTGTCTGCCATGGGTATGGTCTGCACCACACCCTGGTGTGGTAGAAATTGTCCTGTCTACCATGGGTGTGGTCTGCGCCACACCCTGGTGTGGCAGACTCGTTTTTAGAATCATACTTTGTTTGAGATTGTGTTTTATTATAAATAGGATCACGTTTTTTAGGGTTTCTCAAGGAGAGAAAAGGAGAGAATTAGCATTGTTTCGAGCACTTTGAGAGGGAGATATTGTGAGGGAGTTGAGAGCTTTGGTTAGGGTTACATTTGAGTGATTTTGTGAGTTGTAACTTGTTGTATTTCTTCTCCATATAGTGAAATCTCCTCATCCTCTCCCCGTGGACGTAGGAAATTGCCGAACCACGTAAATTCCTATGTTTGTGTGTGATTTTGGTCGTTATTTTTCACGTTTTTCATAATTCATTCGCCGTTTTCAAAGTAGATGAGTTTTGGTGTGAGGAGAAGAAGTAAAAAAACCCCTCTATTTATAGAGGCAACCTCCTAGGCAAATGACTAAAACCCCTCATAAAATAGCCGTTTTTTTGACCGTTTTAGAGGCAAAATGGTCAAAACGGCCGTTATGGCCGGCCCAGTTATTTTTGGCCAACGGTCACCTCAGGTGACCGTTGGTGTCGAGCTGGCCCGGTATTTGCCCGCAACGGTCACCCCTGGTGACCGTTGCGTCGAGGCCCGGGTCCGGGCCGCCCGACCCGGTTTCTGTGCCCCGGTCGGCATTGTTCTGGGCCGGGCCCGGGTCCGGAGTGGGCGCGGATGAGCGGGCCCAGACCCAGGCCCGGATCTGGCTCGGGTGTTCGGGCCAAATACGGGACATGCCGGGACCGGGGCCGGACCGCGGGCTTTTTGCACAGCCCTGAGTGTACGCTCGTGAGTATGATTGCTGTTCTTTACAAGTGTTAAGTTTGTGTAATGTGTAATTGCTATAGTAATACTTATATCTTGTTCAAGTTTTTTTCCTCGTATCAACAAGGGTTATTCTTTTGGGCTTTCACCACATTACGATATCCAACACTATAAGGAAGAACTAAATTATTTTTTATGAGGCTAGCTATTTCAATAGATTGTTGTTTCTAACTTGGAGAGCACATTTGATTACGGTTTCTTTCTCAAATTCCTTCATAAACAATGCGAGCCCTAATCCATATTTGACTCCGATATGGAATGGATCAAGGTTCTTCGCAATTACAAAATCTCTCACAACAATATACATGGTTCTTCAATTGCATTTCAACTTTACTCGCAACGTAACAAACATTTTGATGTTCTCTTTCACAAGAACTCCTCATCACTCACCGGAGTAAACACCGGCTTATCCTTATCGACCACCACTGCGACACTCGCACTGTTGCTCTTCCGACGAGGCTTGGCCTCGCCGAGCATGCTGAGGACGTCCCTCATCGATGGCCGATCCTTTGGCGATTGCGCCGTGCAGAGCACAGCGATCCTCAGAACCAGCAGCATCTCCTCGCGGATGTGCGTGCAGTGCCCACCGATGCTCTCGTCGAGCAACTCTTCAGCCGCTTGACCGGAGCGAAGCTTGTCTCTTACCCATCCTACTATGTCGGTGGACTCGCCGAATTCTGGCGAGATTGGTCTTCTGCCTGTTAGGAGCTCCATTAGGACTACGCCGAAGCTGTAAATGTCGCTCTTTTGGTCCACTTTCAATGTGTATCCATATTCTGACACAATAAATTGAAGAATATATCAGTAAATACATCACAAACATATAATTTGAAATAGTTTTCTCGTTCTTATCTTTCCTGAAATGTCGTTCTAAATACTTTTTTATGTTGTTTTTTCATAATATATGGGGGTTATCTGCAAACTACGTAAGCTTATTGGGAGTTCTCTGTAATCCCAAAAGTTATTAGGGGTTTAGTGTGATTTTTGAAAGTTCCTGGAGGTTTAGTGTGAATTCGAAGGTAATTGGAGCTTTACTGCATGACAGTGATACAGTACATAAAACAGAACCAAATCTTAATTCCCAAATTTTGACGAACGTCAAGAAATATAGTAAATAAACAAGAATATAAGCGAATCTAAAACTCACCGGGAGCAATGTATCCATAAGATCCCGCCACCATTGAAACCGTCTCATTTTTCCTCACGATCATTTTTGCCAGCCCAAAATCGGCAATCCTCGCATCAAGATTCCCATCCAACAAAATATTGTTGGACTTCACGTCCCTATGTATCACCGGCGGATGACAGTCGTGGTGCAAATAAGCCAACCCCTGCGCCACCCCGACCGCCACATTGTACCTCGACACCCAGTCGACGAGCATTCGGCCTCCCTCGTCGCCGTGCAACGCCTCCCACAGGCTCCCGTTCGGCATGTACTCGTAAACGATCATCGCATCCATGTCGTTGTGCATGTATCCCATCATCCGAACTATATTCCGATGGCGAAGTTTGCCTAATAGGCTGACTTCGCCGATGAACTCTCCGGCGAGGGATAATGCTCCCGGCTCCGATCGCCATAGCTTCTTGATCGCCAGTGTGGCGTGCTGGCGGGGGATTTCGGCTTTGTAAACTACTCCAGTCGCCCCCATTCCGACGACGTTGGATTCTTTGATGCACGCGAGGATGTCGGCGCTTGTGAAGTTGAAGCGTTGGAATGCCGTCAGCCGCCATGGCCACGCAGCAGTTTCTTCGTCGAGCCGTGATTGCCATCGGAGGTAGAGTCGGTGGACGAGGACAGAAAAGGCTCCTACTGTGAGCACGGCGGAGACTCCGACGAGCCATCCGGTGATAATGTGTTTGATGTGGTTTACCTTGGCGCTAGAGGGCTGTTTGAATGAGATATTTGAAGCGCACGGCGGTAACGGAGCTCCGCATAGACCCGAATTGCCTGAAAGCTCGTTCGGGTTTATCGTCCGGAGAATTCCATTGGCGGGCACTGGGCCGGAGAGATTGTTGCTGGAGAGGTTGAGCATTTCTAAGGCGGGCGAGTTCCCGAAGTCTACGGGTATGTGACCCGTCAATTGGTTGGATGAAAGATCAAGAATGGCTAGTGTTGGCATTAGTGAGATTGATAACGGGATCTCACCGGTGAACCCATTGCCGCGGATGATCAGGCTGACGAGCCTCTCGCAGGCGGCGAGGCTGTCTGGTATTCGACCGGAGAGGCGATTGTTTGACAGATCGATAGACGAGAGAGTTGGGAAATCTTGAAACTGATGCGGCATTGCACCTGATAGCTGGTTATCGGACGCCACGAAGGTCTGAAGCGTCGGTATGGCGAAGATATTCGAAGGTAGACCGAGTCGTAGATGATTGTTCGAGAAGTCGATGAACGAGAGGGAGGCTGACAGCGATATGTCATCGGGGATCTCACCGTCGAGATCATTGCTGGCAATTTCTAGCCTCTGTAGCTTCGGTAGGGCACCGAGTCCAACGGGTATCGAGCCATTGAGCCTATTGTTGTGAATCCTGACTCGAACCAGAGACGTGCATTCTGTTAAACTATCAGGGATCGGGCCCGTGAACGCATTGTTGAAGAGAATGAGCTTTGTGAGATTCCCTCCGTTGCAAAGATCGCCAGGGATCTCGCCAGTGAGGGAATTGCTTGAAGCGTCGAGCCACTGCAACGGAGAGTTGCGACCGAGCTGAGCAGGCAAAGGCCCAACGAGCGAATTGTTCCACAGTTCAAGAACCTGTAGCTGCTGCAGCTCGCCGATTCCTTCAGGAACTCGACCTTCGAGCCTGTTGCACATCAGATTCAGGAGTTGCAGCTTGCTCAGATTGGATAACCCCGACGGAATTTTGCCTGAGATTTGGTTGTCAGAGAGATCTAGGAACGCTAATGAAGAGATGTTACCGATTTCCTCCGGGATTTCGCCTCCGATATTGTTCTTGTACAGATAAACGGTTTCCAGGAGCTGGAGTTTCCCCAATTCCGCGGGAATCGGACCCTCCAGGTTCCCGATCGCCATATCAAGATACTGGAGATTGGTCAAGTTTCCGAGCTCCGCGGGAATTCGACCTTCGAATTCGTTGTAGCCAATTATGAGTCTCTCGAGGGCAGCAAGCTGGCCTAATTCAGCCGGCAATTCCCCAGTTAAGTTGTTGCCTGAAAGCCCAAGGAACTTGAGTTTCTGTAGGTTCTTGTAGGATTTTGGAATCGAACCCGAGAAGTAACTTCCCCGGAAGTCCAGCTCCTCGAGCGACGTCGCATCGCCAATGTCCTGCGGTAGAGGCCCGACGAAGTTGTTGCCCGACGCGTTTAGCCTCGTCAGCGATGGCAACGCCCCGATGCCCGAAGGAAACTCGCCCACGAAGTTATTGTCACTCACGTCGAATGACCGCAGCGACGTAAGCCGAGGGAGCGACTTCGGGAGCGAGGAAGCGAAGGAGTTGCAGCGGAAGCTGACCCGGGCGAGTTTCGGCAAGCGGCCGATCCCTTCGAAGGAGATTTCGCCGCTGATGTTGAGATGCGAGAGGTCGAGCCCCACGACGAGGCCCGTCGAGTCGCACCGGACTCCTGCCCATTTGCAGTGAGGGGCCGGGGGTTCCCAGTCCCGCAGCGAGCCCAACGGGTCGGTTAGGCCGGACTTGATCGTCAGAAGGGCCGAGACTTCGCCGGGGACGGCAGCATTGCAGATTGAGACGGAAGTGAGGAGAGGAAAGAGGAAGAGAATGTGATGCATTTTGATGCTCATCCTCCTCTTTCTCTAATGCGTGTTTATTTTCCTAGTTTTGTGACATTTTCGGTTTGATGGGTGGGAGGGATGCGGGAGCTAATAATCATACGCCAGGGGGGAGTTTAAAAGGGAGCGGAATCAGGATTTGGTGGAGGTTGGGTGGGGCCCAACAGCTAGTGATCAGGGTGTAATGACTGGGGAATTTGGAGTATTGAGGGCATAATCCGACACGAAACATGGAGAGGATGTGTTAGGACTCATTTAGACAAAATATTTTAGAGAGTTAGAAATTTGTTGAGTTGAGTCAGTAATTTGGCTGGGAGAAGGGGGGGGGGGGAGCTGACAAAGAATGTTTGAGCTGTTGTAGGTAATTTATTGGATTAAAGCATGTGGAGGGAATATGTGCTCTGTACACGAGATTATGAGCTTTAATGGTCAAATGGTTGCAAATATTTGATTAGACCTCAACATGAATAGGATTTAAAGTGATTTGGGTTCTCTTCACTAGCAAAAAAAAAAAAAAAAAAAAAAAAAAATCAACTGAGAGATCATTATTAATTTTCAGGAGACAATTTCCATTAGTATCCTCTTTATATGTGATGTATTTTGTTGTATACACAAGCTATGGTTGTGTTTTTAACCGTTTTTGAGGAATAGAGAGGCTGGTGTGGGGGATCTATAAAAGACCCATCCATTTTCTCTCACACAGAGAAAGAGAGAGATATGTAATTAGTAAACAGTGGTTTCCTCACTATTTTTTTTTGGGTAATTATTAGAATGCTAATCCAATTTAAAGAACCAAGCATGCATTATCAAGATGAGGATGAACAAGATGAGATAACAAGATGCACTTTGTATCCTGGAATATTGTATGATAGGGGAAGAAACAAGGGGGGCTGAGAATTTTTTCAGGAAAATTAAGCATGGAATTATGCAGCTGCTGCTAAGCTCCTTTAGATGGTACATCTGAAAAAAGACTTCTTATGGATCAAATGGGTTCGTGGCCATTACTTGAAAAATCATAACATATGGGAGGCACAATCAAGAGTGAATGATTCATGGATGTGGAGACAGCTTTTGAAAGTAAGAGATGTGTTGTTGAATAAGTTTGGAAGCATTGAAAATATAAAGATAGGCATGGTAAAATCAAACTCTTAGCTGTGTATAAAATCAAACTCTTAGCTGTGTATAAAATTGTGACACAAACAGCTCGAGTGGTTGGATGGTATGATACAATATGGGATAGTTTCCTTTATCCAAGGCACTCATTTACTATGTGGTTAGCATGCAATTCAAAACTTCTCACCATGGATAGACTGTGTCGAATGGGGATTATGAATTCAAATCAGAGCAAATGTGTTCTATGCTGCAGACATCAACCAAAGACAAGGGATCATATATTCTTTGAATGTCAGTTCTCAGCTGACATTTGGAACAGGGTGATGAACTGGCTTAATTATAGGTGGAAATCCTGTAATTGGAATCAGCTCATTAATTGGTATTCTTATAGGTTGAAAGGGAAAGGGTTGATGAAGAAGTTGAAGAGAATGGTTCTATCAATTTCAACCTATATGATCTGGCGGGAGAGGAATCAAATAGTTTTTCAAGCAAAAGCAAGAGAACCGGCCCAGATCTTCAGATATATACGGATCTCAGTTTACACAAAAGTGCTTAATGATAGTGTATATAGTCATATGAAAGAAATACTAGAGAAAATATAATTTTATTTATTTTTGTTTTACCAGCTTATTGCTGGTTCTTTGATGTTCTTCACAATGCCACATTTTGAAAAATGAATAAAATTCAGTTCATTTACCCAAAAAAAAAGATGAGGATGAACAACTAGGAAGATCTTCTAACGACAAGATAAATTGTAAATTAAACCTTTCGTCTATGCTTTCAGTGGTGCCTGTCCGGTTATATTTTAGATATTCATATACTTACGCTTTTTTTACAAAAAAAAAAAAGGCTGAAACATATATTTTCACTGAAATTTCATTTTTAGTAAATTATTTACACGGCAGAATACTCCAATGACCATTGTCATAAAATAGAGGTCAGAGGGCCCACCAATCCATAAATAATTTCTCGCATGTAGGCCTGATAGTGGGCAAAGGGCAATGGGGCCTCTGCATATTGGCTCCATCATTGATTTCTTTTGGTATCTTCCCATGTTATTAGTACCTAAATTATATACACAAACAGCTCACTTAAAATAGTAACGAATATGTCCTGTGCATCTCTCGTATTTTCACATACATCCATCTCAATTTTCATTTTGCGTATACGCTATTTCCATTTCCATGTAAACCAAGCAAATACTAAAAGGTGCAATATTTGTTTATTTAGTTAAGAGCTGGATGCATACTAAAGTGAATTCCTATATTTCAAAGATTCATATAAACCCATAGAAACTATGGAGCCTGTAAAATAAAATAAGACAACAGCTTATACTTCTTGTATTTCAAACTGTGCAAATAGTATAGTCCTAGAATTACATACGTGCAAAATTAATGTTAAATCTAAAGTGATAACCGATAATACACTAAAAAACAACGTAAAACTATATACGTGACACCCTCACTTTAGTCCCACATAGACTAGCGTGAAGAAATGTTAGATGTTTAAATAGAGAAAAACTGTGGGCCCGGGGTGTGACAAATGGTATCGGAACAATTATCGGCCGGAAGTGTGGAGCTAAGTGCTACACCGCATGATGCGGTGGGAGCAACCTCTAGAATCCTTAAGAGCCACCTCTAGAATCCACATCGTTTGACAAGTGATACTGGGATGTGCCAATTGTCATGTCATGACGACGAAGACGTCGTCTTTGTAAAGTGGGGTGATTATGACACCCTCACTTTAGTCCCACGTGGACTAACGTGAAGAAATGTTAAGGCCCCGTTTGGCAAAGGGTTAATGAAGAGGAGTTAAAGAGAATGATTAATGTACTTAGCCCATTTGATAATCCGAATGACTAAATTATTAACCCTTTAAATAAGTTTTATTTTAGCCCTTATGATCAGTTTTAGTGTTTGAGAATAACAATGATTTTGACTATTTTCTTTATAATTAGAAGGGTTAACTCTTATTCCATCTAAATAGGAGTATTACTAAACCTCTCATTTTGAGGGGTTAATTCATTTTAACACCTCTAGAGGGGTTAACTTAACCCTTCTATATTTTTTATGTTTGGCAAATTATGAATGGTTAACTCACTTTAACCCTTAGATAGATTTGTTGTGTTTGGCAGGTTAAACCTTAACCCCTCTCTTAACCCTTTGCCAAACGGTATCTAATGGTTTAAATAGAGAAAACCGTGGGCCCTGGACGTGACAATATATTAGTTAACATATTAAGAGGGAGCCATGGAAATGACATGATGAAGATGCGGCCACCAACTGCAAGTTCATGCAACTATTCATCCACAAACCCCACATGTACAACCACATGGCTTTAGTCCGCATCATTTATTCTAATAATAACAAAAATTAATTAATAGAATGTGGGCATATAGCTAATTATTTGATTAATTAAACAAATTAGAGAGCACTGTAGGAATATGGGCGCCATGTGATTTGTGAAGGAGGTGCTGTAGCTTCTCCTGGGCTTTGGAAATTGATCAATGATTGAATTAGGACTACTTCCTTTGCAAAGCATGTAGGTTAAGGTAATGATTTGATGTGAGATGGGCTGTTTATTTGGGTACGTACTTGTTCGTTTATATTAAATGATTTTGTCATTTTATATACATTTAATTTTTATTTCTAGGATAAACTACACTTAAATACTTAAAGTTTGCTCGACATTGCACCAAAATATCCTAAGCTTAAAACCCTATACTTAATTAACTAAAAGTTTCTAAAACTTGCACTTTGGTACCTTAAATTTCCAATTCAATTCAAATGTGAGGATATCGTCCTGAAAATTCTCATGTGACACTCATTTATTATTTTCAGAATATTTTAATCCTTAGTTATCAAATTAATCATTACTATCAAATTTCTATCTTAAGATAGAATTGGAGTAGGATTGACGTGTTTAACAATATTATTAACAGCAAAAGGGTGTATACACGGCATTATTAATACCTTTTACCGATCAAACAAAATTTCGGGGAATACACCGGGGTACGCTTTGAGCGAGCGAGGGAAAGGATATCACAATGTTGGAGAATTGGATGGTAAGTTTGCAAATATAAAGATTTGGAAGTTAAATTTGCATATGTTATTGATGATCTGTGGCGCCTAGGGGTGTGCAACGGTCGGTTCGGTTCGGTTTTTGCCAAAATTTGAATAACCAAACTGAACCACCTATAATTCAAAACCGAACCGAATTGTTGTAAATCGGTTCGGTGCGGTGTGGTTCGGTTTGTTCGGTTCTAGCTTCATTAAACTTCTTATCAAACAACAAACTGTGTTAAAGAAAAAAAAAAGATATCAACAAAGTAGGAAATTATGAAGCACTAAACACTGATATAATGATATTATTTTCAACCCATAATGATTCAGAAAATAAGTTTAGGGTTTGAGTCTTTGACTCTTTGGGGACGAGTCAGGTAGGGTTTGCGACCAGAATGAGTAGTATTGCACTATATTCGGTCGGTTCGGGTCGGTTTGGGTCGAAAATTTTTCAAACCGACCCGAACCGCCCTACTCATAAAACTGATTTTTTCGGGTCGGTTTGGATCTGTTCGGTCGGTTTTTTTAGTTTGGACCGAACCATGCTCAGTCCTAGTGACGCCTGTCCCCAATAATACGAGGAGACAACTTATTCAAGTGATTTTCATGAGTTTCTTGAAAAAAGTTTATGTTGATTGGTTCCCGTTGGATGCGCACTGCGGAGCAGGCACGGGTCTCTGTATGTAAACCGCTTTTTGATACGATGCTCATGTTCAATTTGTTTGTTTATGGTTAACGAAGTTAATTTGATGCATCATATTCAAAGATTGATATAGTTTTAGGACATTATTAATTCAATCAACTTCGGGCACTTAATACTCAATCGATGGAAGCGTGTTAGGCCTCTTTAAAAAAACAAAAAATTGGAGAGGCTTAGCACCATAATTATGGATCCGTTGGACACCTGAGAAGGATTAATTGGAGAGGCTGAGTACCGGTTAGCACATCCCGAAGCCGCCCACTTCTTAGGGCGCGTTCGGTTGCCTCTTTTAGAAGGGGAAATGTGTTGAAAGTCTGTTAAAAGTATCAGTTTTGACAGACTTTTTTGCTAAAAGACTGATGTTTTTACAAGAAAATCTGTCAAAACTGACACTTTTTGACAGACTTTTTCCTTCCCCCTTATGCAAACAAACAGCCCCTACAAAATACCAAGATATTACCGGCCACCACGTACAAAAAGCATGAATTCGTGGATGACGGCTGGCATGGTGTTAAATTGTTGGAATAACCATACATACTTTGCCCTGATCAAATTAAGCGAGGAGCTAGAGATTGACATTTTAAGAGTATATATGAGTGCTGGCCCAAATTTTACCAGACACAAAACAATACTGAAACTGGACCAGGTTTAAACTTAGCCAGTTTTAGTGGTTTGCCAAGCAAAACCCAATAGATTTTACAACTAAACTGTTGATTTATTTTTGGAAATGAATTTATTGCACAGATAATACCAATATTCAAACAAAGAGTTTTTACCATTTAATTCCAACAAATGTTACATGCAGTGTTTTTTTATACGAATCTAGTTATCCACCGATCTGAACGATCCGACTCAAGTACCGTATAATTGTTGCGTGCCTATGCGTAAGCTTGCTCCCACATCGAACGAATATGTGATCATGGGAGAAGAGAACCAACCATACACGAGCACAATTCAATCCAAATACGACAGATCAAACCAAACACAGAGATATATGTGGTTCGACAATTTGCCTACGTCCACGGGGAGAGGATGATGATATTCCACTAAATCAAGGAGAGTACAAATGGTTACGATCTTACAAAAAACACTCACACAAACCCTAAACCAAATCTCTCAACTTGCCTACAAGTTCTCCCTCTCAAAATGCTCAGAATACTTACAAATCTCTCAACTTGCTCACAAGTTCTCCCACTCAAAATGCTCAGAATACTCACAAATCTCTCAACTTGCTTAATAGGCCCAGTAATGGCCCATTTTTTAAATATCATTTTATATTTAGTCCAGATCACTCATATCTATTGTTTAACTAGAATTAGGGAAAATTGCATTTTTCTACTTTATTCCATCTTCTCTTACAAAAGAACTTTATTTATTTTTTTTCCATTTACTTTTCTAAAGGCCCATTGCTTGTTCCAGATATTGGTTCAGATCCTCATGAAAAATAGTGTTAATTAGTTCAGATACTCATGAAAAATAACATGAATAGAGCAAATGTAACATTATTTGATATATCAAAAACTCTTATTAGATGCACACCATTGCAGAGAAAAAGGGGTAACTCCTAACCTTATTTAAGTAATATGTTAGAAACAAAAAAATTTCATATCTATAAAATTAACATTTATTCTTAACGAAACAGAAAATTAATCAAAACACGCATCTCCAGAGTTCTGTGTTGAACGTTGAAACATAAACGAGTCCAAGGAAATTCAACAATACAAGAAATTCAGCTCCATCATGATGTCATAATCAATGTAGATGATGAAAACACTACTCTAGAATTACCTAAGAAAAAGATAAAGATGGACAATGATTGATCTTGACTCAAAAAAAAAAAAAAAAACATAACGAATAAAAGATTTATTTTCTAAATATTTTATAGAATAGTCTAATTTTTTAAGTAAAATTAAGAATCTTTACAAGAAATTTTCATGAACTTTTTTAATACTTCTATATACTTATGTGGATGCTTTATCATATAAAAATGTACTGGAGTTAGTATTAATGTTTAATTTATGATTTTTTCTAAAGTCTATCAATGATTATATGCAAACTTTGTATCCTCATGAAATACAACTCCGATGTATTTATGCTAAACTATGGAGAAAGAGGGGCTGAGCATCTCTAAGAAACACATGCGGAATTGAGACGCGCGCATGTAGAGAGCTTCAAGCCTTCACAAGTTCTGTAAAAGGTACAACATTAAGGTCGTGTTTGGCAATTATCCAAAATTTAGGCCAGATTTAACTCTGGCCTAGTTCTACTCTAAACCATTTTGGTGTTGGATCACCGCCCCCTTAGTCCAACACTAACATAGTTTTGTGACCTCTTTTTGGCCAGGAAAACTGGGTCAGAACTGACCCAACTTTTACCAATCAAAAGCAAACCCAAAACTTGGCCAGGTTCAGTCCTAGCCTAGTTTTAAGAGTTTGCCAAATACACCTAAATTTATGTAGTCAGTTTAGATATAGGAAAAATTGTAATTCGTTGTAGTAAATAATAAATTTTAAAATAAAGTCACTTCATCAAGTTAGTAAAATATAAGATCCTACAGATTTTGCGACTAACTAAACAGTTAATCTATATTTGGAAATAAATTTACTACAATAAATAATACAAATATTTTTTTTAAGGTTTGGTGAAATAGTATATTAATTAAAGAACGGATTTGAGCTATTTTCTGCCAGCAAATATTTTATGCGGCAACGTTGTTGTACGTAATTCCACACTCTGGATGATCCGACTCAAGTACCATAATATCATAATTGGAAACCTGATAATTGATTTGTTATAATCATTTGATAGGTAAATATTTAATTAATTACGATTGTAGATAGTAAGATCAATTACCCAGATTAATTAATTAATTACGTCAGCTTGATTTTAGGCCCATTAACGGCCCATTTTCCCATTATCGTTTTATGATGGTCTAAATCAATTATATTTAATGTTCAAGTGGATTTAGGGTAAATTGTATTTTTCATTTGCTTTTACAAAGACCGATTGCTTATTCCAGATGCTGGCTACTCTAAACATTGAAACTTTCATGTTTAGTTTAGTTTCATAAAAAAATATTGTCAATTTGGCCCATTTATATTCTTTTATCAAGAAGTCGGGCCAAAAAACCTGGTCTAGAGAATTTATCAACATCTTCATTATCTTTGCAAATTACAAGCTTGAAAGTAAAAGAATTTCTATTTACGTGTAGCTAGGTCAAAATTGAAACCAAGCCTAACATTTTGGGTAACTTCTTCGTTACAACGAAGTCTTTATATGAGAGATATTGTCAAATAAGCTTCTTTGCGAAATTACACAAGGCTTCTAAAAACTTATTTATTATTTTTTATGAAATTACTTTGAGGCTTCGGTCCAAAACAATCTATCTAAACTTTTAACGTACTACCTTTCAAATGACTGTGTCACACTCATCCATGCTTCCACTCAAAAAATAAAATTACAATCGTAGTTTAATATAATACAATTTATTCACCTTAATTTGATCATAGCTAGACGTATCAATCCTAAACTTAAAAGGAAAACTGAACCAAGAGACAAATTAAGCAGTCGAAGATCCTGTTGTGCTGACGGCGGCGCCGAGGAACCAAAACAAACGTCGATCAAAGAAGGCCAAACTCAACCAAATATCAATGCACAAACACAAACACCAATTTTAACGTGGTTCGGCAATTGCCTAAGTCCACGGGACAAGAAGGGGGTGGGTTTTCACTAATAGAGAAGGAGAGTACAAATTGAGATTGCAAATCGCTCAAACGAACCAACTAATCTCACCAACAAATCTCTCAATCTCTCAACCAATAACCCTAACCAATTGCTCAGAAAGATCTCTCTTTTCTGTGCTCCAAAATCCCCCAAAACACTCCTCCAAAACCCTCAAATCGTATTGGTATTTATACCAAAACAGAAACCCAAACAGACTGCAAATAGGAACCTGAACTTTCCAAAAAACCCGTCGTAAGTCGACTTATCAGTCTGCATAAGTCGACTTGGCAGAACAAAAAATAGCAACTGGAGAAGAGATCATAAGTCGACTTATCAGACCTGATAAGTCGACTTGCCAGAGCCCAAAATCAACAATCCAGAGCAGATCGTAAGTCGACTCATGCACAAACATAAGTCGACTTACCATAAGTCGACTTATGCCTGTGCATGAGTCGACTTATGACCGAAAAACTGTTTTTTCCAAGTTCTCCATAATTCTTCACCTCGGCGAAGTTTTCCCAAAACTGAGCCGACACCAACCAAACAAATGCCTCACGTGTTGAGATCCAAATGGGAGTGTGAACACTCACCCCAAATGTCGATGTCGCTCACCAAATCGGCTGTATCAAAATGACTGCCTACGTATCCTTTGCCCAAGGAATCAAGCCTTCACGTAGTTCACCCAACGGCCTCCAAAGGCCCTCAATCCGATAGAAGAGTACGCAACCCTTCTCCATCGTCACCAAATCTGCGACTGATAGCACCTTTAATGGCCCCAAACTGACTCAATCCAAACACCTCCACCTGAGGTAAACCAATGGCCATATTCAAAATATATCTACCAGCTGCACTCGAATCTACCAACTCGTCATCCGCATCCAAATCCAAATGACTCACACGCTGTATCACCTCAGCTGGAATCTCTAATAATGCAGAATGACCTGGTGTACATGGAGTAATCTCCATCCAACGTGGAGTAGCATCACTCTCCACCTGCTGCGACATCCGAACGATCTGATCAACACTCTCCACCTGCTGAGAGTCCAATGTGACATACCTGCTCAGAACAAAATCAGAAGCTCCCAAATAATAATCAACTGAGCCTCCGAACCCCAAACGCGCAATTGGATCCAATCTCACATCCACGATGTGACCAAGTGCTGGGTATCCAAACATCCGACGCAACCCAAAATCTGAAGCAGCTCCACCAGATCCAAAATTTCCAAACGCAGCAGTCGGCGACCTATGACTAAGATGACCCAAATATGTCGAAGCTCCAGAACCAATGCTCGACAACCAACGCCGATCCTCCTCCAGAAAGGAACGACCCATCGAAACTGTCATCTCATCTCGTCGTCCCAAAGTCTCCACACCAATGAAGTGTCTCCTATTACAGTGAGCCCGGCACAAACGCAAGAAAGGACCCCTACCAAAGCTGAAACAACGAGTTACCTTTCTGTCAATACACTTCTTCCAATTGTTGTTGACTTCTATGACTTTACACCAACGGGAACTGGTCGCGACCCAATAATGCCTAGAACAATCATCAACTGTGAAAACCAAGATACGATTACCTCCCAATGATGCCTCCTTGGAAGGCCCCCAAATGCCTGACTGAACACCTCCTAAAAGACCCCTCGCTCGATGGATAGGAGTGCCAAACTCCACCACGGTCTTACTCATCCCAATGTGCTCACAGGACTTCAATCTGCAGGTCATAACACTCCTCAACAACCAATGCACGGCATTACCAATCATATACCCCAGCACCAAACAATGCCACAGTCTAGCCGAATCTGATGAAGTCGTCATCTCCCTATTAATCACCGTGCTTCCTTGCAAATAATATAAATTTCTCCTTCTGACGCCCTTCATCACAATCATGGACCCAAATATAACCTTCAAGCGTGCATCCGCCAAGGTCACCCTATAGCCTGCTGCCTCCAAAGCTCCAAGTGAAATGATGTTCTTCTTCAAATGAGGAATGAATCTCACTCCAACCAACTCCCGAATTACCTCGTCACTCATCCTGATCCGAACGGTACCGATACCACCAATAGAGCATTTGTGATCATTCCCCATGAGCACGAAATCCCCTCTTTCCAACTCCTAAAAGCTGGAGAACCAATCCCTCCTAGGACAAATATGGTATGTAGCCCCCGAATCTAACATCCACTTTGTAGAGTAGGCAACACAAACTGACGACAGTGCAGATAATGAGTAGCCCGAAGAATCCGAATCTGAATCGTTGCCACTAGCCTTGACAACATTCGTCTCTGAAGCTTGAATAGCTTTTCCCTTATTCTTCCCGGCTCGATCAACTAACTTTGGGCATTCGGTTTTCCAATGTCCATCCTCTTTGCAAAAGGCACACTGATTCTTATGAACTCCAAGATGTGTCCCTCTAGACTGCGACCTCCCGCTACGGTTTGGACCTTTTTCTCTTGCGACCAACACCCCTACTACCGGCTCAATCGAAGTCTCCTTATCCTTCTTTCGAAGCTGATAATTCACAAGTGCAGCGGTGACCTTACTATACGAAAGAGATGCCTTCCCATTAATAAGAGTAAGAACGAAGGTCTCATATTCCTCGTCGGGCAAGGAACTCAACAACAACAACGCCTTGTCCTCATCTTCAATCACCACATCTACATTCGCCAAATCCGCAAGAAGCTTCGTGTAGTGGTTCATGTGATCACCAATGGAGGTTCCTTTCTTCAACTAGAAGCGGTAAAGCTTCCTCTTCAAATGTAAGCGATTCTCCACACTCTTGGTCAAATACTTGCTCTCAAGGATCTTCCAAATCTTCTTTGTAGAAGTCTCATTGATCACATCATACTTTAGATCTTGAGTGAGACAAGACCTAATCACACCACACGCCGTTCGATTCATCTTTTTCCAAACCTTCTCATCAATATTGTCCGGTTTTCCGTCCAACTCCAACGTATCTTCCAAATTTTGCGCGTTGAGCGCATCCATGACTTCGCATCGCCAAAGTCCAAAATTGTTTGTGCCATTGAACTTTTCTACGTCAATCTTCATCGAGTGGATATTCAAGCTTTGGACGTTCTTTACGCCAGAAGTACTGCCCACAACTCCTTCTTTCTCGGCCATAATCCTCAAAGCACCACCAAACCAATGCGGAAACAAACGAGAAATAGATCCAAACTGAAAAAGACGAGATTTTTACCAAAAAGATCCCATCTTTTTTACCAAACGAAGCCCTAGATGAACTTCCAAAGCGATCTACTCCTCCAAATAGCCCAAGCGTAGCCCGAGCTCTGATACCACTTGTTGTGCTGACGGCGGCGCCGAGGAACCAAAACAAACGCCGATCAAAGAAAGCCAAACTCAACCAAATATCAATGCACAAACACAAACACCAATTTTAACGTGGTTCGGCAATTGCCTACGTCCGCGGGGCAAGAAGGGGGTGGGTTTTTACTAATAGAGAAGGAGAGTACAAATTGAGATTACAAATCGCTCAAACGAACCAATTAATCTCACCAACAAATCTCTCAATCTCTCAACCAATAACCCTAACCAATTGCTCAGAAAGATCTCTCTTTTCTGTGCTCCAAAATCCCCCAAAACACTCCTCCAAAACCCTCAAATCGTATTGGTATTTATACCAAAACAGAAACCCAAACAGACTGCAAATAGGAACCTGAACTTTCCAAAAAATCTGTCGTAAGTCGACTTATCAGTCTGCATAAGTCGACTTGGCAGAGCGAAAAATAGCAACTGGAGAAGAGATCATAAGTCGACTTATCAGACCTGATAAGTCGACTTGCCAGAGCCCAAAATCAACAATCCAGAGCAGATCGTAAGTCGACTCATGCACAAACATAAATCGACTTACCATAAGTCGACTTATGCCTGTGCATGAGTCGACTTATGACCGAAAAACTGCTTTTTCCAAGTTCTTCTCCACGGATCCAAGCTCCAAGGGTTAGCAAATTAGTATCTACCTTTAAGCTTTTATATGCAAATTATTAACACTTTGTGCCTAACAATTTTTTCTCATTGGAAGGATACAGTTAAAGTTCTACCAGACTTCATTCGAAAGTTCTTAATACAATCAATAAACAAAAAGCTACATATTGAAATGTGGGGTCACCCTCATCAAGAGCACATCTGCATCCCTGAGAAAGAAAATATCTGGTGAGTAGGGTCCATAGCAATAAAGTTGTTCTAAAAGAATGTTAACTCCTGAATCTGTGCATGAATCCCGAAATCCACGATTCAAGTACTAACATTCAGTTTGTGCATATTTAGTGCCAGGGTGGCACTACAGGTACACCACCAACCACACCTTGGGACACACCCCTCTCTCAGCTACAGTACACGGGACCCACATGAAAATTTTAAAAATATTTCATGTGGACCCTGTGCACTGTAGCTGAGAGAGGAGAGTATGCCCCAAGGTGTGGTTGGTGTAGTGCCTGTACCATTTTCCTTAGTGCCATG
>BQKN01063213.1:3507-14268 GCA_022839385.1 Asparagus kiusianus
CCCCCCCCCTTTTTGGCTCCCAAAACCGAATTTCCCCTCTTTCTCATTTTCGGTTTTTGGTCTTCTTCTTCCCCAAGCCAACTTCCTCCATTGTTTGCCTTCAAGCATCCATCCCCTCCTCAAGAGGAGCTCGGATTTTTGAGCAAGCTTTATTGGCCGAAAGCTTTCTTCTCCAACTAGGGTCCTTTCCTCCATTTTCAAGCTCAAAGGGAAACCTCTTTGATTTGGTAAGTTTCTCTTCACAATCCTCTTATCTTCTTGTAAAAATTGCACCTTTATGTTTACAATAGGCTAGGGATTATGTATGCAATATGTTCTTGGGGAGTTTTATGCAAGGGCCGAAACTATAGGGGCTTATTTGCAAAATTCGTAGGACTGAAATTTTGGGGTTTTTTTTGCAAACATGATCTGAAATTTTGAGGCTTGGATTTGTGCTCATTTGGTCAAGGAGATTGTGGGGGTGCTTTATGCAAAAAAGGATTAGAGAATTGTTTGAAGGGGTTATTTGCAAAACAGCCCATAAAATTTATAAAGGGGCTTATTTGCAAAGTGACCACGAATTTGGGGCTGGAACCCCCCAAGTTTAAGCCCCGATCCCCTGATAGAATTTTTGGTAAATGCATGTGGGGGTTAAACCAAAAGTTTGAGGAGGGGCTTTTATGAAAAATTGACCAAATTCTGCAAAAGGGCCTATTTGCAAAACTTGATCAAAATTATAGGGTACCGGGATGTTAGATGATCAAGTATGATGATCATGACCCGAATCGCACGTGTCCTTGACCTGAATTTGGCCTTGAGCACGGGGGGTATTTTGGGTATTTCACCAAAATTTATCGTGAAACGACGATTATCGTCCCGCGTGCACGAAATTCGTAGGTTTAATTAGACTTTAACTACAAAATCCTATTTGTTTATAGGATTTCAAGTTCAAGTGCTTAATTTTCCCTTTTTCAATATTTCGTGTATGTATATTGTACCTGATGTGCCTCTTTTTGTTGCAGGTTCGCGATGTCTCCTCGTCGATCTCGACCTTCCGGGAGTCACTCTCGTCCCCAGCATAGCGAGGAGGAGGCTCCTACGACATCGTCCCCAGTGACCTCTTTCTTCGGGGGTGAGAATTTTATACTTTTTTGTATCCCGGATTGACCTCTCGCGGGTCATGACGGAAGAACCGATACCCCTCCCGCGGGGGTTAAGGTTTCAGACTTGTTTTGCTTAGCCAATCCAAGTCTTCGGGTATATTGGGGCGATCTCGTGTTGCCTTACACCTTATAGGGCGGTGTATGTTATCACGCGATTCACGTGATGGCGTATACCGTCCTCCCGGTGTAGGGCACTCGAAATCGTCTTCACCAATTATCCCGTGAACAATCTCATTTTGCCTTTATGAGATAGATATTCTAACCCTTTGCTTCGTTGCAGTCGATTTTCCCGGTGGTAGCTTTCCTGCTTATGCGAACACTGGTTGCAGCCGTGAGGTTTTCTCTTCGGCTTCTGTTAGGCGGGCGATTGATCCGCTCCCGCAGTTCGACAGGGATCGTTCAGACGAATCCTGTCGCTTGATACGGGATGGGGGGCGTCACTTCTTACGCCAACTCATCACCGATGCTCCTCTTACCGCGGATGCTTCGTCCACCCAGGCTTTGAAGAAGCCGGATTTCCTGTTCGGGGATCATGTGGAGGATCCTGACACACTGACTCTCGCCGAGGAGCATTGGCTAACTCTTGAGGAGAGTGCTCTTTTATACATTCCTTCCATCCCTCGTCACTGTTCTTTTACTCACCTGGAGGGACAGGGTGTGGAGAGACGGATGTCTTGGCACCTCACTGATGACGCTGTGCGGGTTCAGTGCGGGTATGTTTCTCATGGAAAGACCCCTGGTTCTGGCGGATATCATCCTGTTCGTGGCCTTCGACCCGGTATCATGGGTCTTGACGCCGCACCCCCAGGCGAGGTGTTTGCAGCTGCTCCTACAGTGAGGAACCGCTTGGCTCTCCTTGGGAGAAGGTTGCCTCACCCGGAGTACCGGTGCTATGGTTGGGCTTCTTCGTTACCCAAGGGATGGTGGCCTCGTATGACCGGTTACGTATTGGGCCGTTGGGAGAAGATTCTGAAGAGTAGTGGCATGTACGCGCCTATACGAGCTACTATGTATGGTCTCCCAGTCAGCTGCCGCCATTTATTGGCGTTGTTGGAGACGTACATGCCCGATAGCAACACCTTCCTGACCGGTGACGGAGAGTTGGGGTTGGCTCTCCATGAGATGCATCAGGTTTCCGGTCTTCCGATGGGAGATTGCCCTTATCAGGAGTATTTTCCTTCAAACCAGCAGTTGTGGCGGTTGAAGCAAGATGATCCTGATATGTATGACACTCTCTGGGACCTCACCTGTCACTATCATACTTCCTTGACCCTGATTTCTCCTCCCACGAAGACGAAGAGGAAAGTTAATTTGAAGCAGTTTGCCACTTATCTGTTCCAGCACTTGGAGGGTGATTCCAGCGTACCCGTTTGTGAGCTAGACGTCTTGACTGTCACCGCTATTAACGAGTTGGTGGAGAAGAGTGGGGCTCAATCCTATACCATTGCCAGCGCTGAGGGAGCTTTCCCTACAGGGACCAAGTTTCGCTCGTTCCTCCGCCGTGCGCAGAAGTCCATCGAGCCTCGGTCTTTGTTGGCAGGCTATCTTGCTCTCTGGTTGAAGAAATGCGTTGTTCCTCACCAGTCTTCGGATGCCTTACCTCTTGAGGTGCTTTTTCCTGCAGTTCAGTTATGGGAGAGAGCTTTCCCTGCTCCCGGCGATGGTCGCCTGCATCCATTGCGGGCTCAGAAGTGTGGTCAGTAGTTTTACTCAGGTGGGTACTGAGTTATCTACCGAGCTTATTTGTCCTAAGGTCGAGCTCCCCTCGCATATCTGATGGCGTGGCTCGCTCTTCACCGTCCTGGCCTGATGTCGGCGCCTAGTGCTGTTGATGTTCCCGTCCCATACCTGCAGCTATTGGAGAATAGCAGATGGCTTGGGAGGAAATTCGAGGACGTTCAGCAGGAACTCCAAGTCCGTAAGGGCTGGGAGTTCTTCAAGTGTTTCCCTCAGTTTTCGGGTCGTTATGGCGACGTTTTGACTGATGAGGAGAAACCCAGGAGTAACCGAACCATTCTCGACATCGGTTGTTTTCGTTGGTTGATAAACATCCGTGTCGGATATCTTGTCTTCCGGGTGAAGAACCGCTGCCATATAGAGCCTTACCTCCCCTGCCGTTTTGCTCGTCAGTTTGGCTATGACCAGCTATATGTTGGGAACCCCAGCCGTGGTTTGAGGGTTGAGGGAGGACTTGTTGACGGTGTGCGAGCATGGCTGTGGACTATGGCGGGTTGCACCGGGGCCCGCCTTGCTCTTCCCTCTTATAGGCGTAAGCCGATGATCACTTTCCTCAGCTGCAAGTGGTTCCTCTCTGCCTATGAATTCCTAGGTGTGAGGAGCCTTTCAGAATTAGAGTCTGATCACTCAGTGCAGGCCGCCATGATGGCTGCTCTTAAGGCTGAGGTCGCTCGGAAGCAGAGGAAGAGACGTGGTAAATCTTCTCTCTCCAGCAGAGATGATGCAGGGCCTCTCCCTATGGATGATGAGGTCGGGACTCCTGAGGGGGAGTTTGTGGATATAGACACCGACCAAGAAGAACTCGATGCAGGTTTGTCATACCCTTCGATTCCCTTTCTTAGATCCAGCTGGTATTCATAAATGTTATCATTTCAGGTAGAACCACTGGCGATCATGAGCCACTTGCTTCCCATTCCCCGAGCTCAGGGCCTGGAGACCGAGCTGCTACGAGTAGTAAGTCTGTGCATGATCAACCTGTAGGTTCCAGGAGAGCTGGTACTTCGAAGAGGAAGAAGACCGCTCACAAACCACCTGTCGGCCAGCGTCCTTGTGGAGCGGACTCAAGCGATATTGCCGGTGGTGAGGAAGGTAACATCTCTTGAATACATTTTTGTTGCTTTGTGGTGATTTACCTTTGGGATTCGTGATCATGTTTTGTGTCCCAGGGATCTTTGAGGAAGGTGAGATTCCACCGGATCCGGTATTCCCTGGGTCCGACCACATGGATTACTTCATGCAAGAAATGTGCGACGCTCTTCGTGATGGCTCCCTAGGCATTGACCTGAACATTGATCTTGAGCCGGCAAGCAGCGTCGAGCCCACTATCCCATATTCAGGTACATCTCCATTCGAAGATATCCTCCTTAGTAATTTTACGCTTTGCTTCCTCTCTTGCGCATCTTTCCAATATTTTGGTTGTTTTACAGATGTTGCTAGAGAAGAGCTAGCTGAGGATGGAGTCTTTCCGGATGTAGGTTTCGAGGAACGGGGGCATGCTCCTGTACCCGGCTTCTCGAAACCCGATGCTGGATTATTGGCCGACATGTTGGCCGAACAGACTTCGGGAAGACCTATGCGACCACTCTTCGGGAGTGATTCATTCACAGGTATATCTCCGATCCCACTTTTCTTTACTTGCCTAAATTTCCATTTTGGCTAATAAAGAAGTGTAACCATAGGACCAGGCGATGTGCCTGATGCTTCTACAGCTTCGGGCGTTTTCCGACCTCCACCGAGTAGTACGACTGATTTGCCCACGAGGGTTGATACACCCCCTATGACCACTCCTGTCGTTACTTCGAATTCTGTCGGATCTCAACCCGAGGGGACTTCTGCCGGCATGGGTATACCTCGAACTTCCCCTTCGGGTTTTCTGATTATTATTTTTTTTGATAGTCCCTTAGCTTCCCGTATTGCTGCTTGCAGGACCTCAATCCTCTCTTTATGAGCATGTCCACGCTCTTCTGGTCGATACCAATCCAGACAGAGACGTTTTTCGCATGGACCTTGGCCTCTTCACCACTTTTTATAACGGCATGATCGAGAGGCTTCTTCACAAAGAGTGCTATTTCGACCAGTTTAGGCGTTCCTTCTCTCGTCACATGATGATGATGAGGGAAGAAGGACACCCGGAGTTGGCCGACTCTTTCACTGCTGAATTCGCTGTCCTGGAGTCAGAGGTTCGAGAGCTGAGGGAGTTGAAGGCTGGTGGAGCTTCCTCTTTTGCATCTTCTCAGATGGAGGATAGGTTGACGCAGTGGCGTGACCTGAGATCTTCCCTTGGCAGCGAGCTCCGATCACGCGAGCACTCTGTTGCACAGCTGATGGCCAACCTGGCGAGGAAGGACACCAACAGAGCCGAGTTACTCAGCTCCCTAGATTCCACTCGTGTAGAGATAGCTAGGCTGAAGGAGGCTTTGGAACGTGCCGAAGAGTCTGCTGCTATAATCGCCGAGGACCTGGTTGGATTAGAGCGTTCTCGTGAATGGACGCTCGAAAAGCTGGGATCAACACAGGAGGGATTGATGAAGCTGCGGACTGAAGCCGCGGAGGTCTTGAGCAGTTCCGAGGATTCTGTCCGAGCTAGCTTGCAGGCGGAGTTCGAGCAGAGCTATATGGACAGGCTCTCCGGTTTAGAGTCTCATATTCTTAGTCGTCAGCTGCCTTCGGGTTGACGAACTTGTTGTTGTATGCTTTTGTCTTGATCTTTTATTAGAGACTCCCTATTTGCTTTTTTTTTTTACATGATGTTTTGGTACACCCCCAGACCTTAATGCTATGACTTTGAATTCGTAAACTCCATCATTTTTATAGGGAAAAGGGCATCTTGCACCGCGTATTAGGCGATGACTTATCCCTCCTTAGGCTTCGGGATAAAATTCCCCAGGTTTAGACCCTGGTAACTTTTTTCAATCGGTGAAAGATTTTAAACCGGCAACGCGTGTTAGGCGCTGACTCATCCCTCCTTAGGCTTCGGGATAAAATTCCCCAGGTTTAGATCCTGGTAACTTTTTTCAATCGGCGAAAGATTTTAAACCGGCAACGCGTGTTAGGCATAGACTTTGGGGGTTTTTGGCAAACCCCCAGCCCTCAACGGGTTTGACATACCTTTACCGATTACCGTTTGAATCGGGCTAGCATGCGAATTGTCTAAATCCGTTCCGCATGTAACGTTATGCCAAGAAAATTGCTTTTCTTGGACTTAGTGCTATGATTTTGAATACATAAACTTCGTCTTTCTCACAGGAAAGACTACCCGGCAACGCTTGTTAGGCGTTGACTTCATCTCTGTCTTTTCTAAAAGCAAAGACAGGGGAAAAGGGGAGAGGAAGAATTTTATATTCTATCTCCCGGTATTAAAGAGGAAGAATTTTATATTCTATCTTCAATGGGAAAGGAGGCTCAATGAGAGAGGAAGAATTTTATATTCTATCTCCCATTGCTGAAGAGGAAGAATTTTATATTCTATCTTCAGTTGGAAAGGAAACTCGAGGTGGGATCTCCACCTCTAGAATCCGGCAGGTGAAACTAGGAGTGGGATCTCCACTCCGAGAATCGAAAAGTTCGAACGACCCTATCTGTCGTAAGGTTTGGTCATTTGAACCTAAAGAGGAAGAATTTTATATTCTATCTTCAGCAGGAAAGGAAACTCGGGGTGGGATCTCCACCCCCAGAATCCGACAGGTGAAACTAGGAGTGGGATCTCCACCCCGAGAATCGAAAAGATTCGGATAACCCTAACTGTCATAAGGTTTGGTTACTCGATTTGAAAGTGGACTTCTCGTTCATTGGAGAAATCGAGAAGGGATTTTGGTTGTGGTCCTAACTGTAGTAAGGTTTGACCAAGTGGGAAGTTTGAGATGATCCTAACCGCAAAAGGGCTTGATCGATCGATTTGTGGACCTCTCGTTCTTTGGAGGAATCGAGAAGGGATTTTGGTTGTGGTCCTAACTGTAGTAAGGTTTGACCAAGTGGGAATTGTGTGGTAGAGACTATGAGTAGTCAAAAAAACCACAAGAATATTCGGAATTCGAACATTGATTTCTTGTTCATCAGTGACCGGGTTATCCTTAAGAATACCCCGATGTGGTATTCTTCCGGGAACTTCCCGGTACCTCGATTCTTTCTCCGAAGATACTAAGGATAGTATCTTTTCAGAAATTTGCCATTTATTGGCATCATGAGCCGGTCACCATCTTTGGTGACTAGGCGATAGGCGCCGTTCGAGTAGACTGTTTCCACTACGAACGGTCCTTCCCATTTGGGCTCAAATTTGCCTTTCTTCTTGGAGTTAAGGATCATAGGACGCCTTTCAGTCAAGACCAAATCCCCTTCCTTAAAACTCCTTTGTCGAACTTTTTTGTCGAAGGCTCGAGAAATTCTGGCTTGGTAAAACTTAATATGCTGCTGAGCTTCCAAGCGCTTTTCGTCAAGCATCTCGAGTTCTTCAAGGCGTTTCTGATGTTGCTCCTCGGTCGTCATCTGCGTTGCAAGAGCGATCCGAAGAGAGGGAATTTGAATTTCCAAAGGGAGAACGGCCTCGCATCCGTATACCAATGAATATGGGGTTGCGCCGGTCGGTGCACGTACCGTAGTACGATAGGCCCATAGAGCTGCGCCGAGCTTATCATCCCAATCTCGCTTGTTATTTTTCACAAGCTTTGACAAGAGCTTTATGATAGTCTTGTTGAAGGCTTCAGCTAATCCGTTTGCTGTGGGATTATAAGCCGTTGACGAGATGTCCTGAATTTTGAACTTTTCGCAGAACCTTGTGAAGGCGTTGCTGATAAATTAAGGACCGTTGTCATGTATGATTCGTCTTGGAACACCATGCCGGTAGATGATATGATGCTTGATGAATGCAATGACGTTGCTCGTCTTGACTTCTCTGAGTGGAACTGCTTCAGCCCATTTGGAGAAGTAATCGGTGATTGCCAGGATGAACCGGTCACCTTTGACTGACGGGGGATTGATAGGACCAACAATGTCCATTCCCCAAGTCTCGAACGGCCATGACGTAACCGACGGATGCAGATACTCCGGAGGCTGGTGCATATAATTCGCGTGTACTTGACATGCGTGACACTTTCGAGCGTATGTGATTGCATCACTCATCATGAAGGGCCAAAAGTACCCCATTCTTCTGATGTGATCATAAAGCTTGGGGCCAGGTTGGTGTGTGCCACATTCTCCTTCGTGCGCCTCCCTAAGCACTTCTTCAGCTTCTTTGGTCGATAGGCAACGTGCTAGCAGTCCATCGTACCCCCTACGATATAGCGTTCGATTCTCTGTATTATAGTAGAATCTTGGAGCTCTTCGTCTGATTGACTCTCTCTCCTTCACGTCTTCTGGCAAGATTCCATGTAGGACGTAGTCGATGATGGGGAAGCGCCAATCCCGGGGCTCAAACTCAGCCTGAGTTGTGTGCACCTCCTGAACTTCCTCCTCCCTGCCATTTTCATCATAAAGCGGTACTAAGAGTTGATGAGTTCTTACCGTGACAAATTGTTCTGTCCCGGGTGGCTGTGCCAGAGATACGGCTAAAGCTGCTAATGCATCTGCGTAGGTGTTCTGCAACCGCGGAACGTGCTCAATGAAGAATCCTTCAAATGATTCTGCTAGCTCCACCGCCATCTTGTGGTAAGGAATTAAATCCTGACTTCGGACTTCATACTCTCCTTGGACTTGTTTAACTATCAGTTGAGAATCACCGAAAGCTTCGAGATACTCAACCCCCAGTTCCTTAGCGAAATTGAGCCCTATAATCAGTGCGTTATACTCCGCCACATTATTCGAGCACGGCTCAGTTAATGAGTAGGCTCGAGGCATCACATGGTTTCCTGGGGAAACTAAGACAACCCCAACTCCGGAGGAGACCTTAGAACATCCAGGAGTACCTGTGACAAGGGCCGCTCGGGAAGCACCGTCGAAGTACAACCGCCACACCTGTTGGTGCGAAGTTGCGTTGACTTCGTGAGTTTCATCAGGTAGATCGTCGTATATCTCGGCGGTGTCCGTGGTTGGATTAGCTGCCAAGAGATCACAGATAGCTTGTCCCTTTACTGACTTCTGCTGTTTGAAGTGCAGGTCGTATTGGGACAAGAGTAAAGCCCACTTCGCTAACCGCCAGCTCATGGAAGCTGGTTGAGTCATGAACACTCGGACCGGATTAACTTTGGAGATGACATAGATGGTCTGTCCAACCAAGTAATGTCGCATCTTCTGGATGGCGAACACTAAAGCCAGGCACTCTCTCTCAATCATAGGATATCGAGATTCAGCGCCTACCATGGTTCGGCTTAAGTAATACACTGCCTACTCGTGACCGTTATCGTCATCTTGTGCCAGCAATGCACTTAATGAGTGGCTCGTCGCCTTGACATAAATCAAGAACGGTTTGCCCGATTTCGGTGCAACCAGTACGGGAGGTTTCGAGAGATATTCTTTAATACTCTCAAGCGCCTTTTGACAAGCATCGTCCCATACAAACGACACGCCCTTCTTTGTGAGCCTGGAGAACGGTTGGCATTTTCCCGATAGGTTCGAGATGAACCGACGGATATAAGCCAATCGCCCTTGTAGTCCTCTGAGCTCTTTGAGGTTCCTCGGAGGTTGCAATTCATTAATCGCCTTCACTTTATCTGGGTCGATGTGAATACCTTTGGTGGTGACGATGAACCCCAGGAATTTACCACTAGCCATTCCGAGGAAAGACTTGGTGGGATTCATCTTCAACTGATGGGCCCGCATCAAGTCGAACATGGTCTTCAAGTCTTTGATATGATCTTTCTTATCACGACTTTTCACGACCAGATCATCCACGTAGCACTCGACCGTCTTTCGGAGATGCTCCTGGAAAATCTTTGACATGGCTCGCTGATATGTAGCACCTGCATTCTTCAACCCGAAGGGCATAACTGTATAGCAGAAAACGCCAAGGGGTGTTCGGAATGCGGTGTGCTTTTCATCATCTGGATGCATCTTTATCTGGTTATAACCAGAGAAACCATCCATGAAAGACATCCTCTCGAACCCGCACGTGTTATCGATGATAACATCCGTGATGGGGAGAGGGAAGTCATCTTTTGGGCAAGCAGCATTGAGGTCCCTGAAGTCGATGCATATCCGGATCTTCCCGTTCTTCTTAAGAACCGGGACGATATTGGCAAGCCATTCTAGATGTTGCTCCTCTCGGATGAATCCCGAATCGACGAGCTTTTTAACCTCAGCTTCGATCGCTTCCATCATTTGCGGACGAAACCGTCGTTGTTGTTGTTTGACTGGTTTGACATCCGGTTTAATGTTGAGACAATGCACCGCTACGTTTGGATCGAGACCTGGCATGTCTTCATAATTCCAGGCGAACACGTCGATGTACTCCCGGATAAGAGAAATCAACTCCTCCTTCTCTTCAGGTAAGAGGCTGTCACTGATGAATATTGGCTTCGGATTTTCCTCGCTCCCCATATTCACCTGGACTACTTGGTCTTCGGTAGGAGGTTCTCTCTGCTCGAACCGATCGCCATACTGCATGTTCAAGTGATGAACCCACGGGTCTTCCCATGTTGGCATCTCATCATCTTCTTCTATTGTTGAAGGATAAACCGTGGTCATGTTCGACATTAGCTTTTTGAACATTTCACCAAGACTAGCGTCGGAATCCCAACCCGAAGAGTCGGAAGAATATCCCTTCCTAGTCTTGTTAGCAATTTGGTCGATGATTTGCCAGCCACACTCATCATCTGATGAGACATAGCCTAGACCTCTTTTGTGGCGATAATAATCATCGGGTTTTCCCTTCGGTACATAGGCCATCCGGGGTGGAACCCATGGACCTCGACCAAAGAAAAGACCCTCTCCGAGCTTGAAGTCATACCCGTGC
>BQKN01063215.1:0-17147 GCA_022839385.1 Asparagus kiusianus
ATCGCTGGTCGGTCGACCGCGCCGGTCGACCGCGTCGGTCGACCGATCAGCACAAAATCTCCTGCTGATGGCATTTTACCTGCTGGTCACCAAAAACTCGACTTCTCTCACTTACATACACCCATTGGGTTCCCATACACTGATAAACATATATATCTTATATTTATATGGTTATTCATCACAAGGGAATTATCTACAATTAATAATTCACACATATATATACATATATACTACAGAAATTTTTGGGGTTTCTAGGGACCATTGATTTCTCTTGAAGGGTTCGCGAAGAAAGAAAGATTGAAATTTTGAAAGAGAAGGATTTCAGATAGTCCAAATGACAAAGAGAAGAAATGACTTCTTATATGATGATGCCCTATATATAGGGGCGGGAAAAAATCGACTCAAGGGTTGCGATCTTCGGTTGAGGTCGTTTGATGAAATCTCTCCCCAACAAGATCTACGGATGAGATTCACGGAGATTTCTAGGTACCAGCTGGCAACCATTCATTAGGTCTGGGAAAGGCGCATAGTAGTATTACTGACGAAGTCGCAAGGTGTCATTTGTCAGATGACTATTATTCTGACAAGGTTCGTATAAAGGGGCGAACTCTAGAACGAACCGCAAGGTAGTGTTCATGTTGGATTTCGTAGTGAACACGAAGTTCATAACGAAACTAGGTTCGTAGGATAAACTCCGCATGTTCGAGATGCCTATTCAAAGTGTTTCAGACTACGTACAACCCAATTCAAGTCTAAAAACTTTAAAGGGGGTTTTGTAGGCATTAAAAAAATGCCAAGTTCCAAAATATGAGAAGGATGGTCAGGAAAATGAACTTCATCTCAATTAGAGACGAGGCTTGTCGTTTAGTGAAAATCAACCCTGAGAACAAGAGTCGCCACGCAGCAAAACTCGACATCAAAAGACAAAGCTCATTGTTGAATAAAACTGATCTACGAGACTCGGAGCTCGTCATTGGATACAAGATTCGAGGTTCAATAGTAGATACGGGGTTCAAAGCTCGTCATTGGACACGAGGTTCGAAGCTGATTACCAGACGTAAAACTTCTTTTGAAACTGACCAACAAAACCAGTTTAAACACTGTTAATCTTTTGATAAAACTCACTGTAAACAAAACTCTTGGTGTATTGAAAGAGGAAGGCACTGGGGTATTTATATCCACTCAAGACATTAGCCAAAATAACATTGAAAAGACCAAAATACCCCCAGAGAATCAAATCAGAAAATAGTCGTTGCAACACAACAGTCAATTCGGCGGTCGACCGTAAAAATCTGGCGGTCGACCGCAAAGAGCAAAAAGTAGGAGAACTGTTCTGAAAAGCAGGCGGTCGACCGTGGCGGTCGACCGCGAAAGACTCTGGATGAGCCAAGGTCGACCGCCATGGTCGACCGTGAGCCATTAAAAGGTAAAATAGGATTTTGAACTGCAGGCGGTCGACCATGGCGGTCGACCGCAAACTGACACAGAGATTTTTACAGGTTTTTAGCTAACTTTAAAAATAAAATAAAAATATTAAATCAATTCCAATAATAGTAAAAGTTTGAGAAAAGTTTCTAAATAATAAAATAAACATGTTTGAAAAGGAATTTTTGGAAATACAATTTTCGTTTGTGAAAACTCACTGTTTTTGAAAAGTGTACATAAAACCTGTTTTTCGTGAATACAAAAATTAAACTATGAATTGTAAACTTGTGTATATATATCATGCATACATTATATTATATTATGAAGTATGAGAGAGATGTGAACATGAAATAAAAACTATTGTAACAAAGTTTGATAAAAAATCATTTGTATGATAGGAAAAGTCAAACTTGGGTTGTGTTTACATATTGAGCTTAAATATAGTCATATGATATATGTAAGTAAACTTCTCTTATACGTAGGAGAAAGCGCACACATGAACTTGAATCTTTAACTCTTGATCGCCATGTGTTGAATTCATGTAAAGAGAAAAAACAAACCATAAAAACTAGAAAATAGATAAGCTATAAATTATTTGACAAATCATCATCAAAACCATAGGGCCAACAATCTCCCCCTTTTTGATGATGGCAAACAATTTATTAAAAGAGATGAAATTCATATGAATAAACCAAACATCAACATGAATAAACCAATAAACCAAACATCAACATGTAGTTTTTACATCAACATGAATAAACAAATAAACATGTAGTTTTTCTCCCCCTTTGACAACATCAAAAAGGGAAAAAATAGGAGCAACGCTCCCCCTACATTCATGCACAGATGTTAAGCAAATGTATAGTCAATACTCCCCCTGTCAATTTGCATAAATAACATAACAACAAAAGAAAGAACATACATCCATAGCTGATACCATCCATAAACATTTTAACAAGCTACTAAGATCATAAGCATATGAAATTAGAAGCCAAACAAACTTTTAACAAAAAGCATCCTTAACAGCATGTTTTCAAAATTCATTGTTCAAAGGATATAAGAACCATAAAAAGATAGTCATAAGCTATCATAACCACAAGAAACATAAATAGTTCCACAAGATCACATAGTTTTCAGACACAAATCATAAAAGTTATTACAACTTCAAACCAAAAGATAAATATCCAGTTTTAGTACTACAAAACATAAATCCGTAAAATCAAGCATCAATCACCACCATCATCAGATTCAGATGCAGAGCCAGAGCCAGATCCAGAGCCTTCTTCAGAACCCTCTTCAGATCCAGTGTTAGAGCCGGGAGAGGGATCCTGAATCCCAAGAGACTGATGCTGAAGACTAAGGAGAGTCCTCACATCCTTCTGAATGCTCGAAACCTGAGTCTCAAGGCGATCCAGACGGTCAAAGTCCTCAGAAGCAGAAATGGTAGAAGCTCTAGAACGAGGTCGGGAGGATGATGGTTCTGTAGGAGCAGAAGATAATGAATCTGAAAGTTGCATTTGATAGAGGGCAACCCTATCGAAATACTCCTTGCTAGGGTCAACTTTGGTTTCATGAGTAAGGTCAACACTGAAGTGTTGAAGGAAAAGAGTAATGAAGGAACGAAAGGGGAGAAACTTAAAATGCTTGCATGCCATATTTTTAAAAAAAACATTTGCCCAATTTACTTTTATTTTGGTAAAAATAGCATACATAGCATTTACTTTGTCAGGAGCAAAGTGATCAAAGCTACCGGTTTTAGGAATGAGGTTCTGAGCAACAATTCGTGCGATAATTTTACCTGTGGGATTAAGTGACTTGTTGTTCATAGGATAAGAGCAACCGGGCTTAAACAGAAGATTGTTCATATTCTGATCAGTGTGTTCAATGGACATGAGCTCAACGTCACTTGATGGGATCTTTAGGATTCCCGCAAGCTCGTCAACAGAAAATGATATCTGAACATTTTTAACAGAAGTAATGATGGTTTGAAGACCATCAGCTGAAGAGGAAACATATAAATTTGCATAAAACAGATAGACAAGAAAGGGGTAATAAGGAACTTTACGTTCCTCATCTAACAGATTATGCAACCCAACATCAGATAGAATCTCATGAATGTTATAAATAGCTAGTTCCTCATATTTGATGTACCTACCTGATATTTTTAGCTTATAAATAGAGAGGGTCGGATCTTATGAGAAGAAGAACCAACGGCCTGGATAGACTCAAGAGTGATATCAAAGGTGGTAAAAGATTCGGATTTAGAAAAGTTAACGAATAAAAACTAAGACCCGATAAAAAAACAAAAAAATTCCCTCGCGGTCGACCGTGGTGGTCGACCGCGACAGTCACAGAGATTGTTCTCTGAGGCAAAAACATTTACGATCGACCGTAGCAGTCGACCGTGAGAAAAATATCAGCAAAAATTTGGTTAAAGCTGGATTTTTTGAAAACTTTCATTTTGGACCTTCAAAAATTTGCTTTATAAGATAAATATACATGTAAAAAGCTTTTAGCTAGAAAACTATGAAATTATTTTATTTTAACTTAATAACAAAAAAATCAACATTTAAGCTCAAAATCAACTATTCAAAAAACAAAACAAAGATATGAACTAGAGCTTATTTTGGTACCTAAATCTTTTTGGTACCAATAAAATTCGGGACATGACCCCTATCATGTAAATCCAAGATCTTAGGGTTATGAACCCACTTGGGTGTATTTTGTGCACCGATATGGTCAAAATAAAAATCGTAAACATGACCCATAAGATTGCAATTTGTGCAATGTAGGGGTTTGAATGGTTTGCGTTGACCGAAATGATGTGCATGTGGTTTATTTGTAAAAATAGGTTTTTCTTTGTAATTATTTTGCAAACGAGAATTTCTTTTCAAGTCAAAACAAAACATGGCCAAATGACCAAAATGACCACAATATTAACATTTGTACACATGAGTATGTTTATGATTTACACTATGTGTGTGTACATGAGTATGAGATGACGAAAGTTGATGGGATGCACAATCATGAATAGGCTTATCAAGCTTTTGTGCATTATGACAAAATTGGGCTACATGGCCTTTAAGACCGTAAATAGAATATTTGTGAATTTTGTCATACATGTGTGCATAGTGAATAGGTTTCTTAGAAGAATTATCATAGGACTTTGCACACAAGTCCATAAGCTTTTTGTTATTTGTAATACAAGTGTTTAGTGTTGAATCTAAGGTTGATATGCGTTTTTTTATTTGATTTAACTCATCATTATGCATACAAGCATTGCTACTAGAAGTAGGATTAACATGATCATTCATCATAGAGTTTAATTTATTTTTACTAATCTCTACTTCTAATATGACATCACATTTTTTTATTAAGTAATCTAGCATTTTCTAATCTCAAGTTTTCATTGCATTCTTTAAGAATTATATTTTCATTTGCAATAAAATCAAACTTAGTGACTAGTGTTTCATGAGTGGATTTTATATTAACATGCTTACTTTTTAAGTCAATATAGCTATTGTATAATTTTTCAAATTCAAGCACAAGCTCATCAAAAGTAATATCATCATCGTTGTCAAGCTCGCATACCTCACTAGGGTTATCACCTAGTGGTCGTGTACATGGAGATGAGGCTTCTTTAGAACTCAAAGCGGAATTTTCCAATGCTTGTTGGATAGCCTCCAAATCCCCTTAATGTGCTTCAATAAATTTCCATAAGGTGTAAGCACTATCAAAATGAACAAATTTGTTAGAAAAGGATGAGTGAAAGGCACTAAGAAAATATTCTAACAAAAGCTTGTTCATATTAAACATTCTTTTATCATCTTTATTCCACTTGGATTTTTCCGAAGTGGGAACAATATAAGCATCATCAATAATTTTCCATAAATTGAATTGTTTAGATTGAATAAAAAGTTTGAATCTAGCTAACACACCATTGAGCATAGGGAAAGATATCCAAATGAGGAGCGATATTAATAGCATAACCTAGACTAGATGCATCATACATATCCATAATGACTATATGCAAGAAGCAAAATGTAATCAAAACTAGATTAGCACAAAAACGATAACTTGGATCTTTAACTCAAGGCGATTAGTCCTTAAATCCAAGAGCACCAAGCTCTGATACCAATTGTTAGACCCTAGAGGGGGGTGATTAGGGTCTTATGCTAATCTAATCCCGATTATATGCCAATTAAAATTATATTGATTAATTTGTTCTTGCAAGAAATATATGAGATAGATATGAACAACAATGTGAAAAATAAGCACAAATAAAATATACGCTAAGCAATCACAAACATACGATATGTTTACGAGGTTTGGTCCCTACGACCTACGTCCCCGCTCCTCACCTCGAGGTGAACTCCACTATCATAATCCGGTTTGGAAGCTGGAACTTCTACACACTCGGTTTACAAGTTTACCGAAAACTCTCACATAACAAACACTATGCAATCACACTTTACACACTAAGTGTAGGATTCTAGCCCGTGTCCTCCTCCTCAAGTGCTCGGATACAACCTCTCCCTAGGTTTGTCAACCGACGCCACTCCTATTGGATTCGACCCCGTCTTACGCCTCACACTTTTCTCGATGTACAAGTGTATTACAAGTGATACTCACAATAAGGGTTTAAATACAATGATTTGTTCTCGATTATAAATGAGAACACAATGAAGCTCACTCTCACTAAATCACACACCACTACCCAACAATATATTGTATGGAAATATTATAAGCTCAATAAGGTGTGTGTGATAAAAACGGATAGAAAATATGCAACTCAATTTATATAGCTAAGATATGAAAATGAATTAATAAGCTATATGATAATGAGTTTAGAAAACTTCTCAATGAACAAGAAGAACTGTAGAGAGATGATGAGGATAAGATCCTCAATTGGAGTTGAATACCTCTTCTTGTTGTAGAAAACTTCTTTTAAAACAGACCAACAAAACCAGTTTAAACATTGTTAATCTTTTGATAAAACTCACTGTAAACAAAACTCTTGGTGTATTAAAAGAGGAAGGCACTGGGGTATTTATACCCACTCAAGAAATCAGCCAAAACAACATTGAAAAGACTAAAATACCCCCAGAGAATCAAATCAGAAAATAGCCATTGTAACACAACGATCAATTCAGCGGTCGACCGTGAAAATCTGGCGGTCGACCGCGAAGAGCAAAAAGCAGGTGAACTGTTCTGAAAAATAGGCAGTCGACCGTGAAAGACTCTGGATGAGCCACAGTTGACCACCACGGTCGACCGCGAGCCATTAAAAGGTAAAATGGGATTTTGAACTACAGGCGGTCGACCGCAAACTGACACAGAGATTTTTACAGGTTTTTGGCTGACTTTAAAAATACAATAAAAATATTAAATCAATTCCAATAATAGTAAAAGTTTGGGAAAAGTTTCTAAATGATAAAATAAACATGTTTGAAAAGGAATTTTTGGAAATATAATTTTCGTTTGTGAAAACTCACTGTTTTTGAAAAGTGTACATAAAACCTGTTTTTCGTGAACACAAAAATTAAACTATGACTTGTAAACTTGTGTATATATATCATGCATACATTATATATATTATCAAGTATGAGAGAGATGTAAACATGAAATAAAAACTATTATAACAAAGTTTGATAAAAAATCATTTGTATGATAGAAAAAGTCAAACTTGTGTTGTGTTTACATATTGAGCTTAAATATAGTCATATGATATATGTAAGTAAACTTCTCTTATACGTAGGAGAAAGCGCACACATGAACTTGAATATTTAACTCTTAATCGCCATGTGTTGAATTCCTGTAAAGAGAAAAAACAAACTACAAAAACTAGAAAATAGATTAGCTATAAATTGTTTGACAAATCATCAACAAAACCATAGGGCCAACAAATAAAGGGGCAATTCTTCAAAGCACCAGAAGCTCACGATGGCATCTGTCAAGTTCACCGACTTAGACCCAAATTGTAGGCCCGACTACGAAGACTTGGCTACTACTGACCGAAGATAATCGGTGACGCTTAAATGCGTCAATCGCCAGAAGACCTGCATCCGATAGCAACTTCATACCGATTTATAGTAGAGACGGTCTACTCAAGTGGGTAATGTGTCAGCAGAGGATTTCATCCTTCAACTCCCACGAGGTCAACTAAGGCGTCTTTACCCTTCAACCCAGATTCTCGCCGGAGTGGGGGTGGTCTCGGTTTCTCTGTGAAACCATATACTACCCCAAATCTCCTCCAAATTCCCCCGTTGATCCTCTTTATCCAGATAGAGGGCCCACATGAACTATCATCACCTCCTGTTGTGGCTGTTTAAATCATGTCCAAAATGATTAAAACCCTCTAACTGGTGCATGAGGTTAAAATGCTCCTTACAACTCTCAGTCAAACCTTCCTACAGTTAGGACCAGAGCCAAAATCCCCTCTCGATTCCTTCCAAGAACGAGAGGTCCACTTTCAAAATGGATGACTAAATCTTTGAACAGTTAGGGTCATCTCAAATCTCCCACCTGGTCAAATCTTCCTATAGTTAGGATTAAAGCCAAGTTCCCTCGCCAACCTTTCTAATAAGATGACGGGTACCGAAAACTATCAAGTTAACTGCCACCTCTGATAGTTATTTCTCCATCAGTCTTATTCAACTGGACGATAGATCCTGTAAAACTATCAAGTTAACTATTACCTCTGATAGTCTCCTCTAAATTTCCCCCGTTGATCCTCTCCAATAGGACGATGGGACGACTCCCACTATCATATTAACACTAGACCTCTGACAAAATCAACTTACCAATCCTTTTTAATAGGATGGTAGGTCTTTAAAGTCGCTCCAATTACGACAATCCAATCAACTTACCAATCGACTTCAATAGGATGGTAGGTCCTCAAAGTCGCTCCAATCACGATAATCCAATCAACTTATCAATCCTCTTCAATAGGATGGTAGGTCCTCAAATTCGCTCCGATCGTGATAATTTCTATCATGTTAACGATTACCTCTGATAGCCGAGACCGTCATTCCCGCAAATGTTATTGTCCGATCAGTCGTCACACTCATACGTCCTTGAACGACCTGATCCATTCCGAGCATTCTGATATTTTCTTAGAATAATCGATGGGTAGTAGCCTACCATGCGATGGCTCCTATAACAATTAATCATCATACTCATACGTCCCTGAATGATTTGATTCTCCCAACACCGTCCTTCCCACAAAAGGCATTGTTGGTTGATAATGGCCTACCAAGCGATGTGTCTTTATCTAAATAGTGGCCTACCATATGATGTGCTGCTATTTTGGGTTCGTCTTTGCCCCAAGAGAAGACAATTCAGGGTTTGTCTTTGCCCCAAGAGAAGAAAAATCAAGATTCATCTTTGCCCCAAGAGAAGACAAGCTTCTCCTCCGACTCCAACGGGTATACGAGTATAAACTATTTCCTACCTTTGACGGGAAGTTCCTAGAGAATATTCTTAAGGATAACTCGGCAACCTACAACTGGTATACGAGGCTAAACTATTCCTTACCTTTGATGAGAAGTTCTTGGAGAATATTCTTAAGGATAACCTGGCAGACTCCAACGGGTATACGAGTATAAACTGTTTCCTACCTTTGGCGGGAAATTCTTGGAGAATATTCTTAAGGATAACCCGACAAACTCCAACGAGTACACGAGTATAAACTGCTTCTCCTAGACTCCAATAGGTATACGAGTATAAACTGCTCCCTACCTTTGATGGGAAGTTCCTGGAGGATATTACACATAATATTCTTAAGGATAACCCGACAGACTCCAGCGGGTATACGAGTATAAACTGCTTTCTACCTTTATCAGTAAGTTACTAGAGGATATTACCCATAATATTCTTAAAGATAACCCGACCGACTCCAATGGGTATACGAGAATAAATTGTTTGCTACCTTTGATGAGAAATTCTTGGAGGATATTACCCATAATATTCTTAAGGATAACCCGCCAACCTATAACTGGGATACGAGGCAAAACTGTTCCCTACCTTTCATGGAAAGTTCATGGGGAAAACTCTTAAGGATAACCCGACACCCTCCTACTGATGCACGAGGCTAAACCACTCCCTTTCCTTTAACCGGTGCATGATGTGAAACTGCTCCTTTCCTTCAACCGGTGCACGATGCTAAACTTCTCCCTTTCCTCCAACCGGTGCACGAGATGAAACTACTCCTTTCCTCCAATCAGTGCACAAGGCTAAACTGTTCGCTTTCCTCCAATCGATGCACAAGGTGAAATTGCTCCTTTCCTCCAACCGGTGCACGAGGCTAAACTGCTCCCTTTCCTCCAATCGGTACAAGAGGTGAAACTACTCCTTTCCTTCGACTGGTATACGAGATTAAGCTGCTCCCTACATCCAAATGCCTCAAATGGCTAAGGATAGAGGAGAAATCTTAGCATTGAGCCTAAGAGAAACTCCTCGACAACTTACCATGCTAAGGGTAAGAGCATGACTAGTCTTACTCAAACAACAGTTGGTAAAGATAAATCAAGTCCGTTGATGTAGGCTATCTAAAAATCACTGCAGATAGCTGATTCCCATCAAACACTAATGATGGAAGTTACAATCTGACGACTTCCAGAATGTTATAATTTGAAGACTTTCACGTAGATCGATGAAGGTTATAATCTGACGACCTTCACAACAACTGATGAAAGCTCTAATCAACAACCTTCACAATCAACATCGAGAGTTACAATCTGACAACTCTCACGTATCAAAGAGCTAAAGCAAAGATTACAAAATGACGATGTTTGCAACGCTTCGACAGAAAGAGACTACAAATCGACGGTCTCTTCAAATCAAGACGTGAAAGTCCTCCCCGCGTACCAGCATCAAGACGCACCGCGTTCACAGTCGCTGACGCAGTGCAAACATAACTTACATTCAGTTCCAAACACTACAAACGCAGCTCAGATCCAGCTGCCAACGCAGCTCATGTTCGGCCGCAAACGCAACCTCTGAAAGCTGCCAACGCAGCTGCCATCCGCTGCCAAACGCAGCTTCCAAGCTGCCAATGTAGCTTCCAATAAGAGGCCAACGCAGCTTCTAATTGCTACAAATGAGCTTCCAGACGCTACATCCGAACTTCCAGACGCTGCTTTTAAGCTTCCAGACACTGCGTTTGAACGCAGAATTCACGCCAGAATGCGGATTTTGCGTTTAACTCGTTCAAACACGAGCTGAACAATTTCAAAACCGTTTCCCACGATCTGAGAGGATCACAACTTCACTCAGGAGTGATTTAAGGGGCGGTTACATCCCATTAGTCCCACTTAGGAGCGAATTAAGGGGGCGGTTACATCCCTTAATCCCCTATAAATAACGAAAAAATTAGTTTAGTTGGGGGCTCCTCGGCTTGGGCAGATCAAGAGAGATCTTTGGGATCTTAGGAGATTTTGGAGATCTAGAGATCAGCAAAAGAGGATCTTCACTCAATCTCTGGAGCATTCCTTGGAGCTTTCATCCTTGGCTTATGAACTGATTTCGGTTAAGATCAATCAACTCTTTTATAAGAGTTTAAACTCGCTCTGAGTTATTAACTCGTTCAGAGTTTTCAAACTAGCCACGCAAGTCCTCTATAGCGTTAAATCGTGAGGAGAAGACCACGTTCCAATGAATCAAGACATTCGGGTCGTCAATAGAGAGCAAATTCGACGCGAGCATTCGAAGGAGGCACTCCATCGCCACCGTAAAGAACCCGGAATTAAACAAAGGGGAGAATTCAGATTCATTCTCCTCTCTTTTGTAATCGGAATTCAAATTGTAATTAAGATCGAGAGAACATAAATCAATTTTTCTTTCATTCTTTTTACTTTAAATTTTCCACCCTACAGTTGATAGCTGAGTATTTACTAAAAATCCTAATTGGTGATCGTTAGCAACGACTGAGTAATTTAATCTCACTGAGTTCGATTGGAAGGTGCCTCGCTCTATCTACACGGTGATCATTTTGCAAGTCTTCATATTCAAAGTGTTCCAGACCCCATGCAGCCTGATTCAGGTTTGAAAACTTTGAAGGGGGTTCTGTAGGCAATAAAAATTGCCTTTAATCCCTATCAGAGAAGTTCAGAACAAGACTTCTAAAACCTCGCCCGAAATAATAAAAAAGGGAAAACACTAATATCTCTTAAACCAGAAGAAATTTGGCAAAAGGAATGGAGGCAAACTAAATCCTTTGGGTGGTTTGGTCGGCTCTGTCTCATTGAGATAGGCGATTTTCATATATAATTTGTTAAATTCCGACTTACGGTTTGAAAGTTATTGAAAACACCCTAATGCCACTAGGAAAGAACGTTAGAGAGGGGGGGTGAATAGGGTTTATGCTAATCTAATCTGATTTTATGCCAAATTAAATCTTACTAACAAATATATCATAGCAAGAATGATATATTACAATATATGTGCAAGGATAATAAACCAAGGGCAATATGAACACAAACAAGATAGTGGAAATATAAATAATAAGCAATAAACAAAGGCGATATAAGATATGAACACAAAAATAAGTGCGTCAATGCAATCACAAACAAATGATATGATCATGGAGTTCGGTCCCCACGATCCACGTCTCCGCTCCTCACCTCGAGGAGATCTCCACTATCACAACCGGGTTTTCTACGCTCACCCGAATAATGTTTACACCTCACACTCAGTTTTGTAGCTCACCGAAAACTTTATAATCACTTACAATGTAAACACACTAACTACCACCTCAAGTGTTGGTCTCTAGCCTGTGTCTCCCTCAAGTGTCAGGAATTATAACCTCTCTCTAGGTGTTACCACCTATCCCACTCCTCTTGGGACGACCCTGTCTCTCACTACACACTTCTCTTGGTGTACTAGTGTATTACAAAGTGATCAACACAATTAGGCTCACAATACAAATAAATTATTCTCTATAATAGATAATAACACAATGTAGGCTCACTCTCTAAGTCACACAAACCCACAACCCAATTATACAATGTATACAAATACAATAAGCTCAATGGTTGTGTGTGAACAAAGAGTATAAATAAAATCCAACTCAAGAATAAGATATCAATAATATAGATATGAAATTAAAGAATAAAAATGCTAGATAATTGAGTTAGGAAAACCTCTCTATAGATCAAGAGAGAGAGAGAGAGAGAGATGAGTTGAAGCTCAAACACCCAAGGATGATCTCTTGTTCTTCCTATTGTGAAAATCTCTTCACAAACAAACTCTTTTAAAACAAACTTAAACCAAACTTCAATACCCTTAAACTTGTTTAAAAACTTTTCTCTTATTTTGTTAAATAAAATTGAGGGCTAAATACCCATATTGGTATTTTAATTCCACCCTAATTTTCAACAAGGTATTTTAAATAGGCAAACCCGCTTTAAGACATTTTACTTGATCCAACTAACCAATAAGGCATGGTTTCTCGTAGGCGGGTAAATTTCCGGCGAGATCTTGTCACGTGCATGGCACATGATGTCTCAAAACTCGTTTTTAGCAGCGGCGACAGCAACAATCTCGTCATATTCAGCCGATTCGATGGGGTTAGCGATCTCAGGCGGCGTCATAACCGTTATTTTATCCTACTTTGGGCTGAATATGACGAGATTGTTGCCGTCGTTGCTGCTAAAAATGAGTTTTGAGATATCACATGCCATGCACGTGACAAGATCTCGTCGGAAATTTGCCCGCCGACGAGAAAACATGCCTTATTGATTAGTTGGATCAATTAAAATATCTTAAAGCGGATTTGCCTATTTAAAATACCTTGTTGGATATTAGGGTGGAATTAAAATACCAATATGAGTATTTATCCTAAAATTGAGGATATGTGGGGGTATTTATAGAAATCTTAAAGCCAAGAGAAAACAAGGCAAAAAGATCAAAAACCTAAATCTATAAAAGGCTGAAAAAACTAGCCGTTACAGCATCAGTCGACTGACGGCTTTCATCCGTCGACTGATGAGCTGACCGTTAGAGGTATTTTTCAGCTCATCAGTCGACTGACGACCTTTATCAGTCGACTGGTCAGTCAACCAAAACAAAATAAAAACTTTTAACAACTACAGGCACTTTCATCAATCGACTGATCGGTCGACTGATTGCATCAGTCGACTGACCAGTCGACTGATAACAAGTATACAGCCTGTTTAAAGCAGAAATCTAATTTTAAACTGCTTTTAAAAATAGTAAACAAATTCCAAAAAATGTAAAACTTTGGAAAATAATTGTAGACATGATAATACACATGTTACAAAAACTGGTTTTCAAAAATCAACTCCCAAATATAAAAACTCTTTATTTTTAAATATGTTCAAAAGCATGAAAACTAAACATACATGTTTTGACATTTGACTTAACAAACTTTTGAACATCATCAAAACAAAAAGACCAACAATTATGACCTGTTCTTCGTGACATGTTTTGGAGCTCGCATGCATAAGGTAAGCTTGCTTGCATAATCTTGCTAGTAGAGCTCGCTTGACAGCTTGAAGCTTGACTGCATGATCCAGGCTCGCCCGAAGGCAAGCTCGTTTGCACAGCCTTGCCTACAGAGCTCGCCTGACAGTTTGAAGCTCACCTAAAGGCTAAGCTCGCCTGGTTTAGGCCAAGCTTACCTGCAGACCCTTGGTTCGCCTGCAGAGTTGCCAGCCCACCTGCAAGGTCACCAGCCTACCTACAAGGTCTCCAGCCCGCCTGCAAGGTTGCCAACCCGCCTGCAGGGTTGCTAGCTCACCTACAACGTTGTCGATTCGCCTGTATGCTCTAGCTCGCCTGCTGGAGAATCACCGACTCGCCTGAAGGCTGGTCAAGCTTGTCAGCCGTCCACTTGAGGTATGGGAACGATTGCATCAGTTGTCATATCCATGCTTCAAGGAAGAAAGTATGGTACACCTTGCCCCATCAGTGGTCACATCCTACAAATTAAGGGGGGAGAGCATGGTGCTCCTCACCCAGGCGTGGTCATATCTCAAAAATCAAGAGATTGGCCATTGCTTTCATTTTCTATAAATAGCCACACTTGGCTACATGAGAAGGGGTCTTTTGTCTTCTTAAGGACTTAGACCTTTTGAGGAGCTAGCTTGGTCTTGGCCTTCTTTAGAGTTTGACTTTTAAGTGGCTGACTGGACCTTCTTTGGGACAGCCCCCTTGGAATTTTTAAAATCTCAATCTGAACTCTCAGATTTGTTGACTCTTAGCTCATTAGCTCTGCAAACTCTTGCATTGCAGCCTTCTTGGTGTATTTGGTCTTGATACTCATCAAGCTTGGGCATTCGAACTCTAACAGCAACTTCGATTGGATCGTTCAAGGGAAGCAAACTCGGCACGAGCATCGAGGAAGACGTTCTACCGCTGCCAAAGAACCCACGTTAAACAAGAAGGATCATTCACTTCTCCTCTGTTGTAAACATTGATCATTAGTTTGTAATAAGTCAATCTTATAAATACAAATGACCCCTCATGTGGGAAGTCAATTTTTACACCCGATAAGGAGTGGCTATCATCTGATCCGAATCCGACCCGACGATGAGTGGAAGACTGCTTTCAAAAGTAGTGAGGGTCTCTACGAATGGTTAGTGATGCCTTTTGGGTTATCGAATGCTCCATGCACCTTTATGCATTTGATGAACCAAATTTTGAATCCTTTCTTGGGAAGACATGTAGTTGTCTACTTTGATGACATTCTCATTTATAGCCGAGATGAACAGGAGCATATGTTGTATCTCCGAGAAGTTTTCAGAGTGCTAAAGGAGAATAAGCTTTACATTAAGCTTAAGAAGTGCATGTTCTTGACGACTCAGCTAGTGTTCTTGGGGTTTGTGGTAAGCTCGTAGGGAATCCAAGTCGATGAAGTTAAGGTCAAAGCAATCAAGGATTGGCCGACTCCAAAAGTGCTACTAAAGTAAGAAGCTTTCATGGATTAGTATCTTTTTATCGGTATTTCATTCGTAACTTTAGTTCTATAGTTTCTCCCATGACGAATAGCTTGAAGAAGAAGGTTGTTTTCGAGTGGACCGATGAAGCAAATGCAGCTTTTGCCCTTAGCAAGGAGAAGATTACTACTGCACCTATATTAGTGTTTCCAGATTTTGACAAGCTCTTTGAGCTTGAGTGTGACGCGTGTGGTGTAGGTATTAGAGCAATCCTCTCTCAAGAGAAGCTTCCCATTGCTTTCTTGAGCGAGAACTTGAATGAAACTCGACAAAAGTGGAGTACTTATAAGTAGGAAGTTTATGATGTTTATCGTTCTTTGAAGACTTGGGAAAGTTACCTCATTGCTAACGACTTTGTAATTTACTCTGATCATCAGTCTCTTCAACACTTCAAGAATCAAAGGCATATCAACAAAATGCATGGACGTTGGGCTTCATATTTTGAGCAGTTTAATTTTACTTTACGATTTAAATCAGGAGTTGATAATAAGGTACCCGATGCTTTGAGTCGGCGGGTATCCTTGTTGAGCGTGTTGTGAGGTGAAGTTGTTGTTTTTGACTATTTAAAAGAGCTTTATGTTGATGATGAAGACTTCCAAGAAGTTTGGGCAAAATGTTTGACAAGACAACCCTGTAGGCAGTGAAAGTGTTAGAGCCCGGCTGCTAATAGCTTGGGCTCATTTGCATTCAACGAAGCCTAACAGAGCTTGCCTGCAGAGATCAATCGCCCGTAGAGTTCAATCGCCCATATTAATTGAGCTCGCCCGTAGAGCTCAACTTCGCCTGTCTATTGAGCTCGTCCGCAGAGCTCAATCGTCCATATTCATTGAGCTCGCCCGTAGAGCTCAACTTCGCTTGTCTATTGAGATTGCCCGCAGAGCTCAATCGCCCATATTCATTGAGCTTGCCCATAGAGCTCAACTTTGCCTATTTATTGAGTTCACCCGCAGAGCTCGATCGCCCCAGATTATTGAGCTCCCCAGTAGAGCTCAATCTCGCCTATCTATTGAGCTCGCCCACAGAGCTCAATCAATTCTCCTTATTGAGCTCACCCGTAGAGCCTAACCTCGCCTCCTTATTGAGCTCGCCTGTAGAGCTCAATATCGCATCCTTATTGAGCTCGTCCATAGAGCTCAGCCTCCTTATTAAGCTTGACTATAGAGCTCAACCTCGCCTGAATGCTTCGCTCGCCTACACGAGCCAAGTACGCTTGCGGGGAGTTCGCCTACACGAACTCTGTTTGCGGGGAGTTCGCCTGACATGTTAGAGGGGCCGGCCAGCCGACCCCATCTGTCCGCCAAGCTCGCCTAAGCATTCAAACAACCCTTGATCTCGCTCATAGCTTTGTCAGCCTCGCCTGAGCAATGAAAGGGGGCTGCTTGCTAGTCAAACGACGATGAGTTCACCCCAAACTTGGTGCATTGTGGTTTTAGAATATGTAGATCAAGTTCAACGGAGCGGATCATCCACAATGTAGCTCAATCATGTGATATTAGGCCGCGTCCTTAGATGATTATATATATATATATATATATATATATATATATATATATATATATATGGGTATGCTTGGTATATATATATATATATGGGTATGCTTGGTACCAAACACAAAAAGTTGTGCTTGGTAGTGAGGTGTCAAATCCCCCTCTACTCATTCAAATGTGGGAACAAATTCACATGGGTAGTGAGTGGATAGGGATATGACACATCACTACTAAGCACAAAATTTATACTTGGTACCAAGCATACCCATATTTCTCA
>BQKN01063215.1:17547-28360 GCA_022839385.1 Asparagus kiusianus
CTACAGCCAGACATTCGAATAAGAAATTTTAGGAGTTTATACTCAAACACTTCAGCTACCAATTTCTATTTCAGGTCACGCAATTGGGACTGGACCAATTGCTCATATTAAATACAACAAGATGAAAGAGACATCATCTTTGTTAGCCAGCTAATAAAGAGTATATTTCACAAGCAACTTTGTATCCTTTTCGATCATTAATTGCGCTTGACAATATGTATCATGTCCACTAAAAGTAATTGGTGATCGTTTGCCTTAAACAGATAACAATGGTCATAATTAATAAGCTCATTATATCTAGTCATTCCCAAGTTTGTACAAGTCCATATTCCTATGCTTACATTTTCCTTCTCTGGAATAGCTTAATCCAATCAAAGATCACTTCTCCTCTACCAAAGAACTCCAAGCTAAAGAAGAAAGATATATTACTGCACATAGTTGTTATTAGGGTTTTGAGGACTTACAGGGTAGGCGAGGATGACGACGGTACGGCGGGGAGGACGATGTTGGTATCCACCCCAACCTAACAATCTCCCACTTGGAGACCAAACCGACGTCAAACCGGCTATCTCATCAAGCTCCTCTCCTGTGTGGCTCCGCCCTCATCATTTATGCATGAAGGCAAACTGAAGTTGCGCACAACTCCAGTTTCTGAACTGTCACCGTCTTTGTTAACATGTCTGCTGGGTTCTTACTACCTGGAATCTTTTCCAGTTTCAACACGTCATCTTCCAACAGGGATCTGATGAAGTGGTACCGAAGCGCAATATGCTTCGTTCTAGAATGAAATGCGGAATTCTTCGCCAAGTGTATCGCACTCTGGCTATCACTGTGCAAAACATTCTTCTCCTGTTTGAATCCCAGCTCTGTCAACAAACCCTGAAGCCATATCATCTCTTTACTGGCTTCAGTCACTGCAACATACTCAGCTTCTGTAGTGGATAGGGTAACGATCTTCTGTACCTGTGACATCCAACTAACAGCTGTAGTTCCAACGGTGAATACATAGCCGGTGGTGCTTCTTCGGTGATCAACTTCGCCACCGAAGTCTGCATCTACGTACCCTTGCACTTCTACCTCTCCCTTACCAAAGTGCAAACACTTCTGTGTGGTGCCTCGTAGATATCTCAGAATCCACTTGACCGCTTCCCAATGAGCTTTTCCTGGATTCGACATAAACCGGCTGACCACTCCCACTGCATGGCCAATATCTGGTCTCGTACAGACCATAGCGTACATCAAACTTCCGATAGCTGAGGCATAAGGAACCTGAGCCATACTCTCTTTTTCTTCTTCTGATTGAGGAGACTGATCCTTCGATAAACGAAAATGGCTGGCCAAGGGTGTGCTCACAGGCTTGGCGTTGCCCATGTTGAATCTCTGCAAAACACGGTTGATGTACTCCGTCTGAGATAACTGCAAGAGACCTCTCTTCTTATCTCTCATGATTTGCATTCCAAGGATCTTCTTCGCTGGACCCAAGTCCTTCATGTCAAACTCCTTTGACAGCTGCTGCTTCAAACTCTTGATATCCTCCATATCTGCTCCTGCAACCAACATATCATCAACATACAGCAGTAGGATGATATAACTGGACTGATATCTTTTGAAGTAGCAACAGTGGTCGGCGTTACACTTCTGAAAACCTTCCTTGTGCATGAAGCCGTCAAACTTCTTGTACCACTGCCTTGGGGCTTGTTTCAGGCCATACAAGCTCTTCTTGAGTCTGCACACCAGGTTCTTCTTCTTTTCTTCTGAGAAACCTTCTGGCTGGTGCATGTATATCTCCTCTTCTAGATCTCCGTGAAGAAACGCCGTCTTCACGTCTAATTGCTCGAGATGAAGATCTTCAATTGCTACAATACTCATCACGGTCCTGATAGTATTTAGCTTTACCACGGAAGCGAAAATATCGGTGTAGTCAATTCCTTCCTTCTGCTGGAATCCCTTGACAACTAGCCGGGCTTTATATCTCCTGGAGCCATTCTGCTCCTCTTTCACCCGGTACACCCATTTGTTGTGGAGTGCCTTTTTACCCGTGGGTAACTCAGCTAGTTCCCACGTCTGGTTTGATATGAGAGACTTCATCTCATCTTTCATGGCAAGCTCCCACTTGCTCGCATCTCCACACTGACAAGCTTCATCAAAGCTTTCAGGCTCCCCACCATCTGTCAGCAACAGATAGTTCATGTATCTCCTGTTGGGTACAGGAGGACGAGAAGATCTTCTTAATATCGGAGCTGGTGCGTCGGGCTCCTGCGCACCATCTTGTCCAACAGGCTCTTCTTGCTGAGGACCCTCTGCATTAGGTTCTTCCGAGAGGTCTCTCGGGACATCATCTGCATCTACAAATATTGACTCGCTCTTTGAGTCATCTGTCTTGTGCATGTCCTTGTACATCACCTTCTCGTTGAATATCACATCTCTGCTTCTGATCACCGTCTTGTTTTCGTTGTCCCAAATGCGGTAGCCGAACTCATCTTCACCATAGCCGATGAAAGTGCATTTCTTTGACTTGGGATCAAGCTTATTCCTGCCTTGATCACTAATATGCACGTAAGCTACACAACCGAAAACTTTAAGATGTGAGAGTTTTACCTCCTTTCCGCACCATACCTCCTCTGGTATTCTGTGCTCCAATGGAACCGATGGATCTCGGTTGATCAAGTAAGCTGTTGTGTTGACCGCTTCTGCCCAGAACTGCTTCGGTAGGCCTGACTGTACTCGAATGCTTCTGGCTCTCTCTGTCAACGTTCGGTTCATCCGCTCAGCTACACCATTTTGCTGAGGCGTGCCGGGCACGGTTCTCTCTATTCTGATCCCGTGCTCATAGCAGAACTTCTTGAATCCGGTGTCTTCATATTCACCGCCATTGTCGGTCCTGAGCTTCTTTATTCTCAGACCGGTCTCATTTTCAACCATAGCTTTCCATCTCCTGAAAGCTTCAAATACTTCTGACTTATGCTTCAGAAAGTAGACCCACACTTTCCGAGAGTGATCATCGATAAAAGTCACGAAGTAGTGTTTTCCACCAATGGACGCGGTGGTTGTTGGTCCCCACACATCTGAGTGAACGAGCTCTAGCTTCTCTTTCCTGGGGGTTTTGCCACTCGTCTGAAAGCTGACTCTCTTCTGCTTTCCGAGTATGCATTCTTCACACATGTCCATCTCCACTGACTGCAGTCCTGGGAGTTTTCCCTTTGTGTGCATGATTTTCATCCCCTTCTCACTCATATGACCGAGTCTCTGGTGCCACAACTTTGAAGTCTCATTGCCTGCTGCAACTGAGATCAAACAACGTGCACCTGCTGTCATATATAGGGTACCAGTCTTTCTGCCTCGGGCAATTGTCATTGCGCCCTTTGAGATCTTCCAATCATCTCTATGGAAGGTCGTGGTATATCCTTCGCCAGCCAACTGGCCTACGGATATTAAATTCTTTCTCAGGTCGGGAATATGCCTGACATCCTTCAGCTCCCATACTGACCCGTTCAATTTAATTTTCACCACGCCTTTGCCCACAATAGCACATGGTTGATCATCACCAAGATATACGTATCCAAGATTTCCGGGAACATACTTCTCGAAGAATTCTTTCTGAGAAGTAGCATGGAACGACGCTCCTGAATCTAACACCCAAGATTCCTCCTTGCTCTCCAAAGAGCATATCAATGCGTCGTCTCCTCCTGAAGTGGAGGTGACATTCACCTCTGCCTTCGCTTCCTTCTGTGCGCTCTTGCACTGATTCTTGTAATGCCCGGTCTTTCCACAATTCCAACACTCGATAGCCTTCGAGTTGTTGCTTGGATTCCTTGATTTGGACCTCCTGTCCTTTGATCTACCTCTGAAGTTTGATTTTCCTCGTCCGTTTCCTCTGGTTGAATTTCTACCTCTTGACTCTGTATGCAATACTGAAGAGGTTGTAGCTTCACCAGTCTCTCTCCGACGGATCTCCTCGCTGAGAACCAAATCACGAACGTCGCTGAACTTCAACTTTTTCTTTCCCGACGAGCTACTCACGGCTGTGACTGTAGCGTTCCAACTCTCTGGTAGGGAAGACAAAAGTATCAACGCCCGAACTTCATCATCAAACTCAATCTCAACTGAACTCAATTGGGTTGTAACCGTATTAAGTTCATTGAGGTGTTGTGCTACTGACGCGCCTTCCGCCATTTTCAGATTGAATAACCGCCGCATCAAATGAACTTTATTCGCGGCTGATGGCTTCTCATACATGTTTGAGAGTGCTGCCATAAGACCGGCCGTGGTCTTCTCCTTCGCTATGTTGAACGCAACATTGCGAGTCAACGTCAATCTGATAACTCCGAGGGCTTGTCTATCCAGAAGGTTCCACTCTTCTTCCTTCATGGAATCCGGCTTCTTCCCCGATAGTGGTTGATACAGATTTTTCTGATACAGATAATCCTCTATCTGCATTTTCCAGAATCCGAAATCTGTTCCATCAAACTTCTCAAGTCTAATTTTCCCTTCATCTGCGGCCATGGCTCCCACTTGAATCTGACTTCCTCTAGATCGTTTCACGCTCTGATACCAGTTGTTGGTATCCACCCCAACCTAACAGACGACGAGTGTGTTGAACAGGGCGGCGATGTCAAAGGAGAGGGAGGGCGCGGGCATGAGCTGAGGGGGGAGGCGACGGCGGGACGGCGAACATGGGCCTTTTTCCCTGGGAACGTCTTTCCATCCTTAACATAAAACTCCCTGATATCAACCATGATTTTCCCTTGCCAACTCCGGACTGAAACCCTCCGGTTCTTCGACAACTGCAAGAAAAAGAGGGGGAAACCCAAACTTTAAGTTCAAAATACAAAAAACTACAAGAGGAGAGAAAACTAGGGTTTAATCGAACTGGAGTTAGTGTAGCTTGACCTCGCAGATGATGATGCCATCTTCGTCGGAGTCACCCTTTGCAAGCTTCTTCGAAGGCGAAGCGCCGTCGGAGTCTCCACCGGCGGCCTCCTCGTCGGTTCTCTCCGAGCGGCGGTGGCGGGACTCTCTGATTTGGGGGGTTTAGATAGAGGGTGAACGAAGAAAAGGGCAGGGGACTCTGATTTGGGGGGTTTTGTAATTTTTTTTATTTTTTTTGGTTAAAAAAAGGGAGGCAAAATTCCCTCCATCCTAAAAAAGGGAGGCAAAAATTGGTCTATGTATTCTAGACGGAAATTTCCGTCTAGGATACTATTCTAGACGGAAATTTCCGTCTAGAATATCTGGTTATTTTTAAAAAAAATAAAAAATAAAGAAACTGTCTAGGATACTATTTTAGACGGAATTTTCCGTCTAGAATGTTTTATTCTAGACGGAATATGCTAGACGGAAAATTTCCGTCTAGTTTAATACATTCTAGACGGAAAAAATTCCGTCTAGAATAAGTGATTTTCTACTAGTGATTAATTACCTCAACGAAAACAAATCTGGATTCACTGCAGTGAATCTAGAATTCACTACAGTGAATAACGTGCTCGTTAAGGTAATGAATCTGGATTCACTACAGTGAATCGGGATTCACTACAGTGAAGGACGTGTTTGTTGAGGTAATGAATCTGGGTTCGCTGTAGTGAATCGGGATTCACTACGTTGATGTAATTAATGCATGTGTTTAATGAGGTAATTAATGCATGTGTCTGTTGACTGTTTGACTGAATCCTAACCATTGGATGAAGGAGGTTTTTAGTTTTTAGGCTAAGGAGGTTTTTATTAGAACCTCTCCCTATATATATATATATATATATATATATGAGAAAACTGGGGAAGCGCTGGCAGCGCTCCACCAGGTGCGCTGCAGGGTCCTTTGTGAAAAAATTACACAATCTTAACCCCCTGTCACGCCCCGCTTCCCAAAATACCCGGGAATCGGAACGTGAACAAGCCCGCGATGTATTAGATCAAGGAGAGTAAATAAAAATAACCATTTCTCCTCAATCTAATACGCTAAGCGTCTGAAAATAAATACAATGCAAAGGCACAGGTCCCCGATCATAATCAGCAAGAATATAATAGACAAACTCAGAATAAAAATATCATATCACAAATAGGATAACATCCGAGACATAATATACGGGTCAAACATGCCCTTATACAAATCTAAACAAATGAATACTGAAAAATATAAAATACAATGATCAGGCAGAAAAGGAAATGCTACGAAAATAAACTGAAAGGAATAACTAAGCTTCAACTTGTTCTTCTGCTCCATCTACAAGCAATCCTGCTGAGAATCCTCTGGCTCCTGCTGAAAATACTCGGGCTCTGGCGATCTCCCGGCTGGACCTATTCTTCCTCTAAGTCTGACGTACACCAGAGAAAATAGGTGTACGTCAGCGTGTATGGCACACGGCAAGACCCGACCCCACAAAGAAAATAGAATGAATGGAAATCCAATGCGAAAAACGATACGATAACAGAAACAACAAAAGAACGTACAAGTGAAATCCACAAATCAACATGAAAACACTACTAAAACATGATGAACATAAAGCATCCAAAATCGATCAGGTAACGAGGTCATGCAGCTAGCGATCAGTCTAATCATCCAAGTCACAAGGTCATACAACTAGATGGAATTAATACTTAAATATCTACAACTCGAGACGTAGTACGTCGAGCGAAATAATCCAAACAAGGAAACCCTCATGTATATACCATATGTCTTAAATTGTAGATAATTAAATATTAATCCCGATCTATGTATGAAAAGAACAACATCAGTCTACATCTCAACAAAACTAACAAAGTCCACCATAAAGCACGCAAGCATATTATTCTTGTTTTACATGTTATTTGAATTGGGGAAGAATATTTTGATGTATATAATCGGGTCCCCATAAACCTGCCCGGGGCCGCCTTCAAGTCAAGTATTGGTCCTCTGACCCATATATATAACACTCACGATATCACGATAACAGGAAAGTGTTGTGCCCGTTTATACATGCTATATTCTCCGTCCAATTCCCCTTTATAACCCCATGTTTGTCATATTAATTACGCAACTGTACATGAAATATTATGCACTAGCCACGGAGTTACCGTGGAACGACTTCTGTAAAACTATGAAAATAACCGTGACCCACAACACGTCCGATCAAGAGTGCATCGTCTAGTCAATGCTATAATAGTAATAATCAAGAAAACCTCATATTGGGATATCGATATTGAGGGAACTCGGGACTCCTCACATCGGGATATCGATGTCGAGCGAGTATAGCCATGCTTTGAAACACGCTTATAAATCATACTTTTAACAGAATTCGTCTTCATGTGCAGTCTCTCCTATTGGATAACAACTAAGTGATAACACAACAAGCTTCCACACAGCTATTCATGTCATGCAATCCCACGCAGGTAATAATATATCACAGACTATTCTAATTAATTAACTCATAACAGATCTAGAAATTGAATGACGAGTCACATAATAATTTACGATAAAACTAAGAATTAAAATAAAGTAATCAAGGTTCGAGATCTTGCCTGCGAGACCAAGGGGTCTGATGACGAGGCGACGACGCCGATGCAGACGCGGTGTGTGACGAACGAGGCGATGTGGATCTGATGGTGTCAAATCTGGAGTTGACGGCGGCTACGACGACTAGGTGAAGAGGTTGAGGGCTGGGCACGGCGAGCGACGGGGGAGCTCGGGATGGATCTGAGAAGAGGGGGCAGCGAGCGGCGGACTGACGGCTCGCTACTAGGATGAACGCGACGGCGGCGGTGGCAGGCTGAGTGTGGAGGAAAGCCGATGAGGGAGTGGCCGGCAATGAGGGTGAACGGTGGCGGTTTGGGCGCTGCCAGAGGTGAAGGCGTCAGGCTTGGGGACGACACGAGATGTGCTGGCATCGGGGATGATGACGACGGGGTTGGGGGAGGCCGAGCGCGGACTGGTGGAGGGTGCAGGCGGCGGAGAGCGCGGGTTGGTAGCTGGAGGCGGAGGGGAGAGTGGATCTGGGCGGCTGTCGGCTGGCCGACAAAGTGCGACGGGGCGGCGGCGCTCAGGGTGGCGCGGATCTGGTAGGGGTGAGGTGGTGCTGCTGGGTTTGGGCGCCGACGGGTGGCTCGTCAGGTGACCGGAGGTGAGGTCGGCAGCGGGTGAGGGTTCGTGGTCGGCCGACGAGGTGGAGGCGACGGAGATCGGGGTCGAGGAGAGAGAAGAGGGGGTGGCGGCGGACTGAATATGAGAGCGAGAGAGAGAGAGAGAGAGAGAGAGAGAGAGAGAGAGAGAGAGAGAGGAAGAGAGGATTTATATATATATATTTATATATTAGGGTTTGGGTTAGGGTTTAACACAAAAATAATTAAAATAAATAATTATGGTATTTAAAAAATTAAACTAATTATGAAATAATTATCTACAATTAAAAACGTACAATACAACAGTTGATACGAAATAGTCGAAATATACCCATATTGTACAATTAAACGAGAAAAATTAATAAATAAAATATATTTACTTATATTTAAAATCCAATAATTATGGGATAATTATATACACAGTAAAACGTACTGGTTATACTAATACGACAGCTAATAATTAAAATAATACAATAATTTACATAAATAATATGTAATTAATAATTCAACATAATACACGAAATAATACGTACTAGTAACAATAATACAACGTATTATTTAAAATAGTATGTAATAGTTTCGATAATACAACAGATTAATTCCAGAAAATTTCACCACATGAAAGTAATTTATTAATATTTAAAATCATTTAAATAAATATAAAACTTGGATTTTAAATCGTAGAAAATTCTAGAAAACCGTGAAAAATATAAATACTCTAAAAATAATAATTAAATATTTTAAAACACCAAAAAATTTATTTTAACTGATATCAAAAAAATCATGGTCCTTACACCCCCCAAACCCGTGACCCCTATATCTCCCTCTCTGAAAAATGAAGCGATCTCTCTCTCTTTCTCTCTCCAAGAAGCGACCTCCTCCTCTTCAGCCCTCCTCCTCCGCGATCTCGCCGTCGAGCTCTTCCTCCGCCTTCACCCCTCCTTCTCTTCAGCCCTCCTCCTCCGAGATCTTGCCATCGAGCTCCTCCAGGTCCTTCAGCCCTCCTCCGAAATCTCGCCATCGAGCTCCTCCTCCGCGATCTTGCCGTCGAGCTCCTTCTCCGCCTTCACCCTTCCTCCTCCGCGATCTCGCCGTCGACCTCCTCCTCCATCTTTCTCTCGAGCTCTCTCTAGATCCCTCTCTCGATCCGCGAGCGCAGGTAAAATCTTTCCTTATTTTTCCTTTTTGCTCCAGCTTTAGAAAAGCATGCGGCTCCCAATTCCAAGGAATTTTTGCTCTAGCTTTAGAAAAGTATGAGCGTTACAAAAGAGTAAGGAAATGAGGGGATTGTAATTCTGCATGTGGCAGTGAACTATGTTGATTTCAGTATAGCACTTGATCTTAAAGAAATGGGAGATTAAAATTTTTCCTTATTTTTCCTTTTTGCTCCAGATTTAGGGGCTGTTTGGTTGCACAATTTTTGAGAAATCTTTTCTCAAAATATCTGACAATGGTAAATTTGTAATTAAAAGTTTTTCAGTGATTTCTGTAAATTGTGTTTGGTTCAACAAAAAATTTACAGAAATATTTTCTATAAAATATCAAAACCTACCAAATTTTACAAAAAGCAATTTCCTCTCAAAATGAGAGGAAATCACCAGAAATCTGACGCATACCATATTTAATTAAAAACCTACCAAATCTTGTTATTTTCTATAAAGTTATGAGCTATTTTCTTGTTTTGAACCAAACAAGCAAAGTACAAAAAACAAGAAAATTGGTACTTTTTGATTTCTCAAAACTTTTCCTATAATTATTTTAAGAAATACAAGGAAATCATATTTTAGGTGGAAAACATTTCCTATAATTTTTAGAAATTGAACCAAACACCCCCTTAGAAAAGCATGCAGCTCCCAATTGCAAGGTACCATCTTTTCCAAGGAATTAAACAAGAAGTAAAGTAAAATTAGCATCCAGTGGTAGTCTTGTTTTTGTCTTGAAACAAGAAGTAAAGTAAAATTGCAATTGCGATATGGCCTGAATGGACACACTAAAAGGATCAAACACACTAAAAGGACCTCTATTACCAAATTATCCCTTAGGATATAGCCTGATTGGAGGTACTTATAGCACTCTGCGTGCAGCTTATCAACAGGTAATAAGAATCGTTTCTATAAATAAATGATGCATCCTCTGTTGTTTGTTGATTTTGTTCTTCTGGGTGAAGAGGCCCCCATTAACCCATTTTGTTAGGAGAAAGAGAAGATCGCATAGGATGTTTGCGAAGATATAGCTTGATATTAGAGGTATACAAGAAACCATGAAAATATACTCACTCTATCAGAATGTGTACATCAAATTCACCATGTTTCGTTAAGTACTAGATGATTTATGTTAGAACAACTACTCAATTGATGAGTTTTCGTTGGTTCTGCTCTTTCCAAATCAGCCAGATGGTTGCCATCATTGTTCTAATCTAATTGTTAATCACGGCTGGTATTAGATTCTCAAATGTCCTAAATCATGATGGACCAACAGGAAACTTGAAACTGAGTGAAACGTGAGCATTCTTAAAATATTTAAATATTCTAAAATGGAAAGGAATATTCTGACATCTATTTTCTCTTTCCCCCCTTCATATTGATTTTGTTGCTTGCTTTTCAGCCTATGGTATATGGAAACCCAGGAGTTGCAATGTTATGTTGAGATATGTCCAAGTTTATAATCATTATGATTGCAAAATGTGTATCAGTAGACATTGTTGACTCTTCTGCCAAGCAATTAT
>BQKN01063215.1:46191-97460 GCA_022839385.1 Asparagus kiusianus
GCTGGATTACCTTTCTCATCCATTTATTTCCGATAGTTGATACCCTCTCAATATTCCTGTCCTTATATTTCACATAACCGCTGTCCCCATGCATGGATCTACTAGCATATATGTGACAAATTAACAAAGTATGTATATGCCTCTCTCTTTTTGAATAACAACAATCAACAAAGCTTTTATGTTATTGTTTTCTTGTGCGGAAAAAAACAGACAGAGAGATTCTCTCAAGAAAACTGCAGTGGTCCAAATATGAACAGGTTTGATCGTGAATGATAGTTTTACCTGTTAGAATTGGGGGTGGAAACCAACCTCCTGACGGCGACGAAGCTCCGGCGTGCCCGATTACGGCGTTTCTGACCCTCGCGTTGCCCAAGCTCGACGAACGCGACCCTCGGTTGACGAGCAACTCGACCCTCGCGTCCAGCGGTGCCGACCTCAACGTCTGGCGCTCCCACATCCGCGTCCGAGCAGCCGCTGGCGACAGGCTGTCGCCAGCCTGTCAATGATTGCCTATAAAACCCCCTCCATGGCCCTAGGGTTTCGGTGTCGTGGCTTCCTCTTCCCCGAACTCTCCTCTGGCGGCGATTTTTTCCCCTCTGTTCTTTGTTCCCTTTTTCTCCAGCGCTCAGAATATTTGGGATTTTGAGGGGAGATTGAAAAGAGGATTGAAGAGAGAGAGAGAGAGAGGGGATTTAAGTAGAGAGAGACCCTCTTAACGCAGCAGCGTTCTCTTAAAATCACAGCAGTGATTTTCTTTGATTAATCCCAGCTCTCAACAGTGATTGAGGGGGATTTAAGAAGAGAGAAAAAAAAGGAAGAGGGGATTTATATTGTGGGTATTAACACTGTAGCTACAGTGTTTGTTTGAGGAATCTCAGTTTAGAGATTTGCTCTTGATTTGTAATTTCTTGTTAGATTAAATAAGAAATTGACTGTGTGGCTCCCGAGGACGTAGGCAGTTGCCGAACCTCGTTAAACTTGGTGTACTGTTCTCTATTCTGCGTTTCCGTTGCATTAGGGATTTCGGCGTAAATTCCCAACAACTGGTATCAGAGCGTGAAACGATCTAGAGGAAGTCAAATTCAAGTGGGAGCCATGGCCGCAGATGAAGGGAAAGTGATATTAGAGAGGTTTGATGGATCAGATTTTGGATTCTGGAAAATGCAGATAGAGGATTATCTGTATCAGAAAAATTTGTATCAACCTCTCTCGGGGAAGAAGCCGGAGGGTATGGAGGAAGAAGATTGGAATCTTCTGGACAGAAAAGCCCTCGGAGTTATCAGATTGACATTAACTCGCAATGTTGCGTTCAACATAGCGAAGGAGAAGACCACGGCGGGTCTTATGATAGCACTCTCAAATATGTATGAGAAGCCATCAGCCTCAAATAAAGTCCATTTGATGAGGCGGTTGTTCAATCTGTGAATGGCGGAAGGTGCATCGGTAGCACATCATCTCAATGAACTCAATACAGTCACGACCCAATTGAGTTCAGTTGATATTGAGTTTGATGAGGAAGTTCGAGCGTTAATCCTTTTGTCTTCCCTACCAGAGAGTTGGAACGCTACAGTCACGGCAGTGAGTAGCTCTTCGGGAAAGAAAAAGTTGAAGTTCAATGACGTTCGTGATCTGGTTCTTAGTGAAGAGATCCGACGGAGAGAGTCGGGTGAAGCTACAACCTCTTCAGTATTGCATACAGAGTGAATAGGTAGATTTTCAACCAGAGGAAATGGATTAGATGACAGAAGATCCAAATCCAGGAATCCTAACAGTTCGAAGGCTATCGAGTGTTGGAAGTGCGGGAAAACCGGGCACTACAAGAATCAGTGCAAGAGTGCACAGAAGGAGTGGGAGGCAAATGCAGACGCGAATGTTGCCTCCACCTCAGGAGGAGATGATGCATTGATATGCTCTTTGGAGAGCAAGGAGGAGTCTTAGGTGTTGGACTCGGGAGCATCATTTCATGCTACTTCTCAGAAAGAATTCATCGAGAAGTATATCCCCGGAAACCTTGGAAATGTATATCTTGGTGACGATCAAGAATGTGCCATTATTGGCAAAGGTGTAGTGAAGGTTAAGTTGAATGGGTCAGTATGGGAGCTGAAGGATGTCAGGTATATTCCCGACCTGAAGAGGAACTTAATCTCAGTGAGCCAGCTGGCTAGTGAAGGCTACACGACAACTTTCCATGGTGATGATTGGAGGATTTCGAAAGGCGCAATGACGATTGCCAGAGGTAGGAAGACTGGTACCCTGTATATGACAGCGGGTGCACGTTGTTCGATCTCACTTGCGGCAGGCAATGAGACTTTAAAGCTGTGCCACCAGAGACTCGGTCATATGAGTGAAAAGGGGATGAAGGTTATGCACACAAAGAGAAAACTCCCAGGTTTACAATCAGTAGAGATTGATGTGAGTAAAGAATGCATACTTGGAAAGCAGAAGAGAGTTAGCTTTCAGACAAGTAGCAGACCCCCCAGGAAGCAGAAGCTAGAGCTTGTTCACTCAGATGTTTGGGGACCAACAACCACCATGTCGATTGGTGGGAAACACTACTTCGTGACTTTTATTGATGATCACTCTCGGAAAGTGTGGGTCTACTTTCTGAAGAAAAAGTCAGAAGTGTTTGAGGCTTTCAGAAGATGGAAAGCCATGGTCGAGAATGAGACCAGTTTGAGGGTAAAGAAACTCAGAACAGACAATGGTGGTGAGTATGAAGACACCAGATTCAAGAAGTTCTGCAATGAGCACGGTATCAGAATGGAGAGAACCGTGCCCGGCACGCCTCAGCACAATGGTGTGGCTGAGCGCATGAATAGAACGTTGACAGAGAGAGCCAGAAGCTTTCGGATGCAGTCAGGTCTACCGAAGCAGTTCTGGGCAGAAGCAGTCAACACAGCAGCTTACTTGATCAACCGAGGTCCATCGGTTCCATTGGAGCACAAAATACCAGAGGAGGTATGGTGCGGAAAGGAGGTAACCCTCTCACATCTCAAAGTTTTCGGTTGTGTAGCTTATGTGCATGGTAGTGATCAAGGCAGGAATGAGCCTGATCCTAAGTCCAAGAAATGCACATTCATCGGGTATGATGAAGACGAGTTCGGCTACCGCATTTGGGACAACGAAAATAAGAAGGTGATCAGGTGCAGAGATGTGACATTCAACGAGAAGGTGATGTACAAGGACATGCATAAGACAGATGACGGTGACTCAGAGAGTGAGTCAACATTTGTAGATGCAGATGATGTTCCGGATAACCTCTCCGAAGAACCCAATGCAGAAGGTCCTCAGCCAGAAGAGACTGTTGGACAGAATGGTGCGCAGAAGCCCGACGCACCAGCTCCGATATTAAGGAGAAGTACTCGTCCTCCTGTGCCTAATAGCAGATACATGAATTATATGTTGCTGACAAATGGAGGAGAGTCTGAAAGCTTCGATGAAGCTTGTCAGAGTGGAGATACGAGCAAGTGGGAGTTTGCTGCGAAAGAAGAGAAGAAATCTCTGATCTCCAACCAGTCATGGGGACTAGCTGAGTTTCTCATGGGGAAGAAGGCACGTCACAACAAGTGGGTGTATCGAGTAAAAAAGAAGCAGAATGGTTCCAGAAGATACAGAGCCCGACGAGTTGTGAAAGGATTTCAACAGAATATCCAAGGAAGAAAGGATCCAGCGGATATGTTGACAAAGGCAGTGACCTTTCAGAAACTAGAGTTGTGTGCAACTTCAGTTGGCCTTCATGCATAGATGATGAGGGCGGAGCCATACAGGGGAGGAGCTTGATAGGATAGCCTGTTGACGTCGGTTTGGTCTCCAAGTGGGAGATTGTTAGAATTGGGGGTGGAAACCAACCTCCTGATGGCGACGAAGCTCCGGCGTGCCCGATTACAGCGTTTCCGACCCTCGCGTTGCCCAAGCTCGATGAACGCGACCCTTGGTTGACGAGCAACTCGACCCTCGCGTCCAGCGGTGCCGACCTCAGCGTCTGGCGCTCCCACATCCGCGTCCGAGCAGCCGCTGGCGACAGGCTGTCGCCAGCCTGTCAATGATCGCCTATAAAACCCCCTCCATGGCCCTATGGTTTCGGTGTCGTGGCTTCCTCTTCCCCGAACTCTCCTCTGGCGGTGATTTTTTCCCCTCTGTTCTTTGTTCCCTTTTTCTCCAGCGCTCAGAATATTTGGGATTTTGAGGGGAGATTGAAAAGAGGATTGAAGAGAGAGAGAGAGAGAGAGAGAGAGAGGGGATTTAAGTAGAGAGAGACCCTCTTAACGCAGCAGCGTTCTCTTAAAATCACAGCAATGATTTTCTTTGATTAATCCCAGCTCTCAACAGTGATTGAGGGGGATTTAAGAAGAGAGAGAAAAAAAGGAAGAGGGGATTTATATTGTGGGTATTAACACTGTAGCTACAGTGTTTGTTTGAGGAATCTCAGTTTAGAGATTTGCTCTTGATTTGTAATTTCTTGTTAGATTAAATAAGAAATTGACTGTGTGGCTCCCGAGAACGTAGGCAGTTGCTGAACCTCGTTAAACTTGGTGTACTGTTCTCTATTCTGCGTTTCCGTTGCATTAGGGATTTCGGCGTAAATTCCCAACATTACTCATATTTCAAATACACACTAAAAAGTAAATTTATAGTAGCATATTTATAATTATTTGGAAATATAATACATGCATGATTGATTAATATGCATTCATAAGTCTATTTTAATCTCTTAATGGCTTGATCATTATTGCACTGTACCCCAAAAAAAAAGTTCAATAAATTTGCGTTGTTACGCGGAAGGAGACTGTGGTACTGATTAATGAAGTGATATAGGGAGGAAATCACTTTTGCGTACATCTTTCTTACTTAAAATTTTTAAAACAAATATTTGAATGGTTTTTTGAGATGAAAGGGATGAAGCCTTCACAAGGAAGAGCTTCAGCCTCCTACAATTATCAAAAGTGGTTGTACACGGTCATCCATATTCCCATCTCCAAAAATACAGATCGAAGTTTTCTACATTGTCTCTGAAAATCTATCAGCACCTCTTAAATACACCGGAAAGTAAAAAAGTGAAGTTTCGCACCAAAAACCCCACAAGGTATATATTTGAAATGGTGTTTCTATTAATCAGTTTTTTTTTTGGTCAATGAAAAATTTTATTTCACTCACCAAAGTGTAAATGTTTATGTACATCAAGTCACTCAGTAGACTGGGGTATCAAACAAAAAACATCTAAGATAGAAGAAGGATGTACAATGAAACTAAAATGTCAAAACTACCAGAACTTTGCTACATTGAGAGAAGCCATTTACAGGTTTCATCCGGTAGTGAACTATTGAATGATATTGTCCAGGTATCAATCTTGATGATCTTAATCAGCTGCTCAACACTTCTAAATTCCTCATTGAAGATTCTAGCATTTCTCTCTCTCCAAATGTTGTAGATTGTAGCAGTTAGTGCCAATCTCTTAATTCTCTGTTTGCAACATTTTCCCCTCAACCTAAAAATATACCAATTCATGAGAATATGCCAATCAGATGATCTCCAGTTGAACTTAAGCCACTCCATAATGCCATTCCAAACACGATTGGAGAAGCTACAGTCAAAAAATAGATGGTTTATGTTTTCAACTCTTGCACCTTCACACAAGCAGCACTGATTTGATTGGATGATCCCCCTCCTGAGCAATCTATCATGTGTAAGAAGTTTATCTTGAACATCCAGCCACATAATGAAAGAATGTTTGGGATAGTTTAACTTTTCCCAAACAATGTCATGCCAAACCACCTTAGGACCTGGTTTTAAAGAATCATACAGAGAAGAGAGGTGGATTTTGAAGTTGACACAGCAAGAGTTAATCAGATTATTCAGGTTTTCAACCCCTCCCAAAGAGATCACAACATTATCTCTAGTTGTGTTCTTTTTTTTGGTCAATGAAAAAATTTATTCATTCACCAAATGTAAGAGTTATATACACAGTGTAGGCGTCAAAAATTACCTATAGGTCCTCGCACGTGGCTCGAGATAAAAAAAGACGATGGACATTGTCATCCAAGTCATAGAAGCTCATTTGATGATGACAAGCGCATGAAGTGAGTTGACGAACCATGCGAAGCAACAGAACTTCAGAATAACGAAAATACGAATGGATTGGGAGCTACGCGTCGCTTACGAAAGACGAAGCACCCCTCGTGTCCCATTTACTCCATATATTATTCAATCATGGAAGCTAGTAGATCTCCTCGTCGGCTTTCTGATACATTTTGAATCGTATGATTCTGAGTTCGGATGATAAAGATACGACAAAAACGGACAGAACGTGCGGAACAGTGCTCCAGGACTCAGCGAGACACCCATAGGTGTCTCGGCCAAAGTTTAGCCGAGACACCCATAGGTGTCTCGGCCAAAGCTTAGCCGAGACACCAAGAGGTGTCTCGACCAAGGCTTGGCTGAGACACCTATAGGTGTCTCAAACTTTGTAGAGCTGTTTTGACTATGATTTTCTTTAAATCCGAAGAAGTTCAAAAGATAAAAGTTGTAGATCTCCTTATTAGCTTTCTAACACATCTTAGATCAACTCATGCTAAGACAGTGTTGGTGTCTCGGAGAAGAATGAAGATTTTGCCCATGATTCGATTCGAATATAAAAAAGCTCAAAAGATAAAAGTTGTAGATATCTTCGTCATCTTTCCAACGCATCTTAAATCATATTATTTGGAGGTTATATGAGAAAGTTAAAGCCAAAATACCCGAGATACTCACTGGTGTCTCGGCCAGGCTGGGTGTCTCGGCCAAACCGAGACACCCACTGGTGTCTCGGCCAGGCCGAGACACCCACGTGTGTCCGTAGCCCCGAAACCGATTTTTGGCTGTTTTAATCTATTTTTTAACGTTAACCACCTGGATTTGTTCCAACTGATCTGAATCTATCCAAGAACGTGGTTAAGTGGTTATAACTAAAGATAAGAGTGAATCAATCATTCTTATCCAAAAACATAGGTCCCAAAGCCTATAAATACAACCCCAGGGCTTTCATTTTTTCGGATCTGGAATTATCGAGTGATGGTGAAGCCCTGCCAAACTGAGGACTGAAGAGCCACAAATTTCAGAGAGGAGGAGGAGATATCAGCGAATTCTTCGGCATAAAGAAGAGGAGTCGTTAGATCTGCAGCCCGGTTCCTTCCCCTGAGATTGCCCCGTTACGGTGATCTCAAGAAGAGTGATTATCTCGCTGTTGCCAAGATAATTGCTTCGGTTTCTTGATTCCTTCGCGAATCAACGAACCTCCGGATCTGATCTGATCGTTTGGTGGTTCACGGATATCAACGTCCCCATCACAGGAAAATATCCCACGCAAGCAGCGGGCGATAAACACCCGTTGCGTTTGTTTGAAGGAGATTATAATTTTAATTTCATTGTGTAAAGGTCTTATAAAAAGACCGATCTTTTTTGAACTTGTTATAACGACTGAAGTTGTAATAAGTTATATAATAAAAAAATCGATTTCCCACCCAAACAAGCTGGCGACCACAGTGGGAGGCACTAATCTCGTTGCTGAGGCTGTCGTGCCGTAGCCGATGATCAAGATCCTCGTGGCTAAAGTGGTCGAATACGAGTTTGACCAACAGAAGTTAGAGGAGTACATCTCATCCTCCTCCTCCTCCAGATCTACCTCTCTTCGCAAGTGCAGGAAGGCCTCCTCCTCCCGGAACATCCGTTGGTCTTTAGATCTGAATACCCAAGAAGACGATCTCTCCGTCGCCGCTGCTGTAGTTGCACCTCGCGATGACCCGACGGTGTTCGATGAAGCCAAAGCCACAGATCCTGACACCGCCTCCATTAAGGAGTTGACTGTTGAAGGCGTGCTAAATTTGTCGAAGAGGGCTCATCAAAGGCATCGTCAACGTCTTGCCCGCCAATTCGCTAAGGCTTTGGAGCAAGTGGATGGGCTTCACTACCAAGCGGATCTAAAGTCCAGGGGACGCCAAATGGCTAAACCATCGCCACAGCGAGCTTCAGGAACCTCTTCCCAACCACCTACTAACAAATGGGTTCGTGTCAAACGGAACCGTTCCACTCTTGAGAAGCGCATTCAGAAGCGTCACACACTTTTTGCGCATGCCCAGATCCTTGTGCAAAAAGCACAAGAAATGCGAAAGGAAGAGGCGGTTAAGAGATCGCCGAGATCCAAACAAATTTGGATGCCAAAGGCCAAATCAACACCCAAGGCCAAAGCAAGCAATGTTGCTCTCCAGCCTTTGTGAACTTTGGATCCCGCTCCTATTGCTACTACACCTTCGGTGAAGCCTAACGACAGCGTGGATCTCTCCAAATTTAGAATTCCGTTGGAAGATCAACTGGGTCCTTTACACGAAGATCAAGGTAAAGCGCCTGTTAAGGAACGTTTGGGACCGTTGAAGGAGCCCCGAGCAACCATCCAGACTGGGGGTCGTACGCGACCTCCTAACAAGTTGATTCCCATAATTACTCACGGGGGGGGGGTGCCTGTACAAAACCAAGATTCTGTTAAAATTTCACCCTCACACGGGTGTGATTCCAAACGTGTGACTCCTGCTAAAGCCAATAAAGCACTACCTATTCAAAAGAAGACGCGTCAAACAAATAACAGCGTTCTACTTGAGGAATTAAACCAACAGCCGATAGGTTACTCTGACCGCAACGCCGATGAGTTGTACTATCGGGCTGGGGGTACTAATAAATCTCGAAAGAGAAGTACCCGGGAAGCGGACTTTCACTATCCGTGTACAAAACTTATCAGTGCAGTATTATCAGCGTGTAGCTACCCCAAGACTACTCCACAGAGGGTCTCGGTATTTGAAAAGATCTCCACCAGAATGTCCAAGTCCAAGCAAAGGCGTTTCTATAGAAAAAGATCAGTTGCGTAAGATGACTAACTCCCAGAGGTCACCATCAATATGGTCGATAAAGGGAAGTCAACGCGAAGTTTTAGTCCCCGTCATTTTTTGGACGTATCCCAACGTATAACTCGGTTGCGCGTGAGAACTACTAGGCGTAGGGACTATCAGCGGATGAATAGAGGATTATCCTCAGATGATGAAGCATCAGATGTGAACTCTGCCATCGCTTCTGACAATACAATGTTCAGCATAGGACGATCTCGTGAGGCGTTCATGATCAACGTTGAACAAATAACCAAAATCATCGAGGACGCTTTGGCTAGGCAAAAAGAGAACTTTAAGTTCGAATTGGAAATGGCCATGATACGGATGAAGAAAGAGCATGACCAACAAATTCGGCCTCTGTCCAATCAATTCGGTGAATCCAGCCATCGCAACCTTGCTAACCAAGCAGGTAGTGATTTAGATGTAGATGAACGTATCAATGCTGAGAACCCTCATGTTGACCAAAACGCTAGGGGTGGCCCCACTGAAGACAACAATACTGGGGGTGGTCCTATCGAAGATGACAATGCTGAGGGTGACCGTATTATTCCTCTCGGAAATTGTCCAAAATAGGATATAGACGAGGACGAAAAGATGAAGGATCTCGAGAGCAAAATCGACGCTCTGATGTCTGTTCGAGATGTGAAGAAGATCGGGATTCCGTGTCCTTACCCAAGAGAGTGGGATTCGATCCCGTATCCAGCAAAGTTCAACCTGATCAACTTCATGCCATTCAACAGGAAGGGCTCGCCCACTCAACATTTGATCTATTTCAAATCCCACTTGGGTATGATTTCTGGCAATGAAGCCTTGATGGTTCGGTCATTCGTTGACACCCTCTACGAGCCTGCTTTCGATTGGCACCGCCGTCTCAAGCTTGGAAACATCAACAGCTGGGATGATATGGAGAGTTCGTTCCTCGGTAACTTCTTTGATGAGTGCCGAGATATCCATTAGGACACTCTTCGAGAAGAAATAGGAGGACGGGGAAACGGTCGACGACTTCGTCAAGCACTTCCTGAATAAGGCGATGAACTGTCAAGATCCGATCACAGAGGACTTCATCCTCCAAACATACCACAACAACCTCTCTTTAGACGTGTTAAAAGTTATGGGAGTAGCACCCTCTAATACCTGGAAAGAGTTAAAGATGCACGGAGAGCGGGCCAAACGCTTCCTCAGAAGGAAGAAGACCGAGAGGGGCTAACCGACGGCTAATCCTCCGAACTCAAACTTCGCCTCCCGTAGTAAGGGGAAGGTACCTGCAGCAGTTGTTGACGTTAATTAGATATCGCAACAACAACCCCGAAGATAGCAAAAGACTTCAGATCCAAGACTCTAAAAGGAGTACTCCTTTAAGGACGAAGACGTTCCAGCCATTTTCGAGTCCCTCCTTGAAAATAACAAGATCAAGCTACCACCTATCGCAGATCAAGAGGAAGCTGACAATAATGTGGATCAGAATGAAGCCTTGATGGTTCGGTCATTCGTTGACACCCTCTGTGGGCCTTCTTTCGATTGGTACCGCCGTCTCAAGCCTGGAAACATCAACAACTGGGACGATATGGAGAGTTCGTTCCTCAGCAACTTCTTTGATGAGTACCGAGATATCCATCAGGACACTCTTCGAGAAGAAACAGGAGGACGGGGAAACGGTCGACGACTTCGTCATGCGCTTCCGGAATAAGGCGATGAGCTGTCGAGATCAGATCACATAGGACTTCATCCTCCAAACATGACACAACAACCTCTCTTTGGATGTGTTAGAAGTTATGGGAGTAGCACCCTCCAATACCTGAAAAGAGTTGAAGATGTACGGAGAGCGGGCCGAACGCTTCCTCAGAAGGAAGAAGACCGATAGGGGCCAACCGACGGCTAATCCTCCGAACTCAAACTTCGCCTCCCGTAGTAAGAGGAAGGCACCTACAGCAGTTGTTAACGTTAATTAGATATTGCAACAACAACCCCGAAGATAGAAAAAGACTTTGGATCCAAGACTCCAAAAGGAGTACTCCTTTAAGGATGAAGACGTTCCAGCCATTTTCGAGTCCCTCCTTAAAAATAACAAGATCAAGCTACCACCTATCGCAGATCAGGAGGAAGCTGACAATACTATGGATCCGAAGTACTGTGCGTACCACAGGAGGATCCTTCATCCTACCAAGGCTTGTTTTGCTCTCAAGAATAGCATCCAAACCTTGGTTGAAACCGGCGTCATAACGCTCAATTAAGTCGAACGAACACTCCGAAGAGTATACGAGTATAAACTGCTTTTCAATCCTCCAACCGGTATATGAGGTTAAACTGCTCCCTGATACTCCAATAGGTATATGAGTCTAAACTGTTTCCCACATTCGACGGGAAGTTCTTGGAGAATTTTATACATAATATTCTTAAGAATAACCCGGTCATCCAACTGAGTTTAATATTAGACACAGTTTTGTAAAAAAGCTGGGGGTGGGTAATTCATGTAACGGGAAGTTCCCGAAAGAATTCTACATAGTGTATTTTTAGGAATAACCCGGTCACTACAAGAAGGTGATGAATAAGAAACTCCCACACAAACTCTTGTTACGTATGTGCACTCAACATTCTTATTGTTAGAGTCCGGACATAGTATTCAGAATTTTAATCTACTGATCATTGACGATTATCAAACCCCTCCGTGTTATGTATTTTCCACTTTACACTAGGAATCCCCTTTGAGTGATTTGTACGAATCAACACTCCTACTGTAATTTGTACTCCCACTCTTACTGTTCACTTGGTCAAACATTCCTATAGTTAGGGCCACAACCAAAATCCTCTCACGATTCCTCCAATGAACAAGAGCTCCACGAATCGAGCGATCAAACCTTCCTACAGTTAGGATCATCTCAAACCTCCCACTCGGTCAAACATTCCTACAGTTAGGACCAAAACCAAAATCTCCTCTCAATTCCTTCCATTAATGAGAGGTCCACTTTCAAATCAAGTGATCAAACCTTCCTACAGTTAGGGTCACCTCAAACTCCCGCTTGGTCAAACCTTCCTACAGTTAGGGTCACAATTACAATTCACTCTCAATAAACAAGAAATTTACCTTTAGTTCGGTAATCAAACCTTCTGACAGTTAGGAATATCCAAATCTTTTTGATTCTCGAAGTGGAGATCCCACTCTTAGTTTCACTCTTCAGATTCTCGAGGTGGAAATCCCACTTCGAGTCTCCTTTGCAATTGGAAATAAAATATAAAATTCTTCATTTCTAGTATCGGGTTTGTCTTTGCCCCAAGAGAAGACATCAATTTTTTAACTCTCATAATCCGTGTTTAACACGCGGGGGAAATTTTATCCTGAAGTCTAAGTAGGGATAAGTCAACGCCTAACAAGCGTTGCCGGTTAGTCTTTAACCGTAAAAAGGACAAAAGCCCACATATTCGACATTGTGGTAGGTTGTTATTAATAACACCATAATTCATGCCTCACACGTAGAATTTTATCCTGAATCCTAAGTACGGATAAGTCAACGCCTAACATGCATTGCCGGTTTAATCTTTTACCGATTGAAGAAGACAGCAGAATACCAATCTGGGGCATTTCATCCCAAAGCCTAAGTAGGGATAAGTCGGTGTCTAACATGCATTACCGGTTAGTTCTTGACCGTAAAAAAAAGCTCACATATTAGACATTATGGCAGGTTGTTATTAATAACACCGTAATTCGTGCCTTACACGCGTGGGGAATTTTATCCCGAATCCTAAGTAGGGATAAGCTAAAGCCTAACACGCGTTGTCGGTTTAGTCTTTCACCAATTGAAGAAGACACCAGAATCCAAATTTGGGGAATTTTATCCCGAAACCTAAGTAAGGATAAGTCAGCGCCTAACACGCGTTGTCGGTTAGCCCTTGACCGAAAAAATGGACAAAAGCCTACATATTCGACATTGTGGCAGGTTGTTATTAATAACACCATAATCCGTGCCTTACACGCACGGAGAACTTTATCTCGACTCCTAAATAAAGATAAGTCAACGCCTAACATGTGTTGCCAGTTTAGTCTTTCGCCGAGTGAAAAAAGACACCAGAATCCGAGTCTGGGGACTTTTATCCCGAATCCTAAGAAGGGATAAGTCAATGCCTAACACGCGTTGCCAGGAAGTCTATTCCTGTGAGGAAGACGAAGTCTACGTATTCAATATCGTAGTACTAAAAGAGTTAACTCTTTTAGCATAACGTTACATGCGGAATGGACTTAAACAATCCGCATGCAAGCCCGATTCAAACAGTAATCGGTAAAGGCACGTCAAATCTGTTGATGGCTGAGGATTTGCCAAAAATCCTGAGTCTGCATCTGATACATACGGCCGGGTAGTCTATTCCCATGAGAAAGATGAAATCTACGTATTCAATATCGTAGCACTAAAAGAGTTAACTCTTTTAGCACAACATCACATGCGGAACGGACTTAAGCAATTCACATGCTAGCCCGACTCAAACGGTAGTCGGCAAAGGCTTATCAAACCCGTTGATGGCTAAGGGTTTACCAAAAATCCTATGAATGTAAGAGTCATTGAAGCATCAGCCTCATTAGTTGGTCTCGTGACTCGAGCATCCAACAACTTCGGGATAAGATCCATATCTGCAGACGAATCAGCTTTAACAGTTAGTCCTGTAGCCCTAACTATTGGAACCGTCACACTCCAATACCTTAAGAGCTTAAACTGTGTAAAATCCAGCAAACGTATGAGTATAAACTGTGTTAATGCCGGTCAATGCGTTGCGATGAAAGTCAACGTCGGGCGATCCGAAACCCTAAGGTCAACACCGGTCAACGCGTAACCTAGGTCAACACCGGTCAACGTGTTATGATGAAAAGTCAACGCCGGGCGATCCGAAACCCTAAGGTCAATGGCGGTCAACGCGTAACCCTAGGTCAACGCCAGTCAACGCGTTACAATAAAAAGTCAATGTCGGGCTATTCGAAACCCTAAGGTCAACGCCGGCCAACACGTAACCCTAGGTCAACGCCAGTCAACGCGTTGTGATGAAAAGTTAACGCCGAGCGATCCAAAACCCTAAGGTCAACGATGGTCAACGCGTAACCCTAGGTCAACGCCGGTCAACGCCAGTCAACGCGTTGTGATGAAAAGTCAATGCCGGGCGATCCAAAACAATGTCGTTCAACACGTAGCCCTAAGCCAATATATTGTGGCAGAGGTAGTCAGTTCAAAGTCAACTCGACAGCACGAGCCAAAATCAACTCGCCAGTTTTTGATTCAAAACTTTGACGACGGCCAGACGATAAACGCAACGCCGGAAGAACTTAAGCTATTCATCAAAATAGACTGAAAATCGAAGGAGTCAAGAATCAAAGCTAATTACAGGTCCTTTTACACCGACCAAAGGTTGGACCGATCACATCCAAAGTATTTCAGCCTCCTCTATAAAAGAAACGAGCCTGAAACACTTTGGAAGGGGTATCTGTAGGCATTAAAAATTACCTATAGGTCCTCACACGCGGCTCGAAATAAAGAGAAGATGATGAATGTTGCCATCCGAGTCACAGAAGCTCATTTGATGATGACAAGCACATGAAATGAGTTGACGAACCATGCGAAGCAATGAAACTTCGGAATAATGGAAATACGAATGGATCAGGAGCTACGAGTCGCTTACAAAAGATGAAGCGCCCCTCGTGTCCCATTTACTCCACATATTATTCAATCATGGAAGCTCGTAGATCTCCTCGTCGGCTTTCCGATGCATTTTGAATCGCATGATTCCGAGTTCAGATGACGAAGATACGACAAAAACGGACAGAACGCACGGAACAGTGCTCCAGGCCTCAGCGAGACACCCATAAGTGTCTCGGCCAAAGATTGGCCAAGACACCAAGAGGTGTCTCGGCCAAAGCTTGGTCGAGACACCAAGAGGTGTCTCGGCCAAGGCTTGGCCGAGACACCCATAGGTGTCTCGGGCTTTGTAGAGTTGTTTTGACTATGATTCACTTTGAATCTGAAGAAGTTAAAAAGATGAAAGTTGTAGATCTCATTATTATCTTTCTAACGCATCTTGGATCAACTCATTCCAAGATCGTATACTAGAGATAAAGCCAAAATACCAACTACCTCAGAATTCTGAGACAATGTTGATGTCTCGGAGAAGAATGGAGATTTTGGCCATGATTCAATCCGAATATGAAAAATCTCAAAATATAAAAATTGTATATATCTTCATCATATTTCCAACACATCTTGAATTATATTATTTGGAGGTCATATGTGAAAGTTAGAGCCAAAATACCCGAGATACTCACTGGCCGAGACACCCTCGCCTGGCCGAGACACCCATGAGTATCTTGGCCAAGGACCTGTTTGTTTGCACTGAAGTAACTGTGAAGTAGCAGAAGTAGAGGAAGTAGAGGCTATTTTTGCTACTTCCATATAAAAAATGTTGTTTGTTTCTCCGTAAAAGCTACTTCCGTTACTTCCTTAAAAGCTGACGTGTCATCTAGCTGGCATCTCTATTTCCTTAATATTTTTCTGGCCTCTAATGCTGTGAAATACGACGGAAGTGATTTTTAGGGTGGGGTCCATGGAAAAAATGATTCCCAAAATATTTTTTCTAACTCCAGATTCTTCTCCTATCCTCACACAGCTGATTCTCTCTCTCTCCTTAAAAAGTATAGTTATGAAAGGTTTCCTCAACCGATTCTTCCCCAAATTACTTATATCCTCACAACTGATTAGTCCCCGCGTGAAAGGGTTTCCTCAAGCTGGCAATAATTCTAGTTGCCGCCGACTTCCCAGCAAAAAACGTCCTTCCTTCTTCATCTTCTTCCTCTTGGCTTCACCAAAAAGGTATATAAAGGTTAAATTTTGATCTTATATTGTAATTAAATTACATCTTTTGCACAAAAAGAAGAAATATCGGTGGTTGTATTTATTCGTTTGCTGTTTTTCTTTAGTTTCCACAAGCAATTTTATGTGATACTATTCTCCTTAATTTTCCCCCTCATTTATTCCTCACAAAAACAAATTTTGGGTTTAATTTTACATAGTTTGTTGATTTTCATTTATTTTTTTATGGTGAAAGGACTAAATCTTGACTTGGCCTTGTAATTGGATTGATTCCGGTTCTTCAAAAAATGTACTATCAAGTGATTCAAAATTACAATGATTTCCAATGTAAAAAGGACCAGTGTTCTCTCCTTGCATCATCCGAATAAGACCATCATCCGAATACTAGCTTGGTGTAATCAGCCATTTCGTGAACTCGGAGATTTTTTTTGCAATGGCAATGTTGTCTGTTTTTTGTCTTGACTTAAGAAAGAAAATGACTTACACAAATGAATTCAGTTCCGAATGCCAGTAACTCATATTTCAGAACTTCATAGGCTATATTAGCAGAGCAAATACATCTAGCTTTTGTTGTTCAGAAACTACATATAGTTGCCCGTACCCTTGAATGTCATCAAATAGGTTGCCATCGAATATTTCTTCTTCTGCTCAAATGGAAGCTCAAAAAATTTGGATACAACAATCTTCAGATTTTGAAGCACCTCTGGTGATATTCCATGATTGATTAGCTACAATGTTGAATTGACATGATCAAGACTTATTGATAGCTTTTAGCAATGGGTTTTGTATTGTGTAAATCTTCATGTTGTCAGAGTACCATTTGATTTATGGAAGAGCAAGGTGCGAACTTGGAAGCATAAACGCTAGGACTAATCGCATATCTGTCCCCTGTACTATAGGACACATATTACCTCCTTTTTATTATCACTTTCAAAAACATAATTACCTTTCTGTTATTTGTATCCGCCATTTGGATGTCATGCAAGTTTCAGACAGATCATTTGAAATTTGAGGTGTTACCGAGATATCCCCTATTCTCTTATAGTTACATGTGTTGAACGTACACTTAAATAATACAGAAACATATAGCATGGAGATAACTTCATTTAGGATTAGAGAGTTTAGAAGTAACAAGTGGTCAAAGCCTCGCATGTACTGAGGACTATACCACACATCTCATATACCTGGAAGAATCCCAATTCTCTACAAGCCATATCGTGCTTGCTGAGCTCGCCTTCATCAGGTTCGGAAAGCAATGACAGATTAATTACATGTATTTCTAAGGAAAGATGAGGCACCACAGAATCTTGCATTTCTCTTAAAAATATCTCTGGGATATTTTCAGAGTCTTTCCTCACAACCTCTTGAACACTATCTACTGGAATCGATTTCCTAAATTTAATTTCTTCTCCTGCTATTATTGTGCTCACATTTTCAGCTTCAGTGCCCATATTTCTTTTTTTTTCCTTCCTTTTTTGTCCCCTGAAATAAAGTTTAACTCAACTCTCTTACAAAGCTAGCACATAATGGGGTGATAATGTTTAGATCCAGACATTGGAATTATACTACCTAAGAATCCATTAACGGGCATGGAGAAGATTCTTATGCTATTGAGGCTAGAACTTTTTGAATGGAAGCATATGGAAATTTGAGGGAGACATTCTCTAAAATTTATAGAAGGTCCCTTGATGCTTTAGTTTGTTCTTGTCATTTGACACTTATCAGCAAATGCTACGGTGGCTTTCACATAAAAAACTCCAACATACTGACATTGTAACATGCATCCATTTTCTCATTTGCATCCTTTTAAAAGCATTCCACCAGTTAAAGACAACAACGGCTTAATATAGTGCATAGGGTGAGGTTTATAAAATATGATTTTTATAAACAAAATTTAGGGCATGGAGATCATTATAAGAGGTGTGAGTCATTCATTAGACTCCAACATGCTTTTGATAGCTAATGTAGAAAAATGCGACGCTACCTTCGATGACCAGAATTTGTCACTCTGTTCTTAACCCTATTTTTAAATAACTGATTCTTTTCTTGTATTGTTGAGTGCCAGTCTATTTGAAACCACTTAGTGAATAGGGTGAGGTGCATACAGTATGATTTTTATCAACAAATTTTAGGGCATGAACATCATTATGAATGATGTGCGTCATTCATTTATTCCGACATGTTTTTGATCTCTAATGTTGAAAACTTGTTACGTCTGCATTATCTTGTATGATCAGAATTTCTCCAGTATATAATGGTTGTTCTATATGAGACAATAAACCTATGTGGTTGTGTAGGGTTCCTAAATTACTAATTCAACAATGTGCAATGAAATACATACTTTCCTATCAGTTTGGACTGTGACTATAGTGATCATACCACATGATTTATTTTGACTACAAAGAGTTCTATGCCAGTGTAACTAGGATGTGAGAATCATATTTATTTTTGTTGATGTGAGAAATAAATTGGCGAATTTTTATAATAACCATATGAGCTGTTTTTTTAATTTTATAACATTGTTTTATTTGTTTTATGTAGAATATGGAACCTTCAAAAGCTAGATATGCTACACTAAGTTGTTTTGCTGCATATGTGGCGTGTATAGTGTGTGCTTACTTTATGTTGTTTGAGAATAAAAGAGAAGTAACTTCTAGGGAACCAACCGAGTTGAGAGATTCATTGAGAAATACTTATATCTACCGATTGTTCTATGGCGGCAGAACATTTGCATATGACTACTTAAGAATGGATAGAGGTCCATTTTTTAACCTTGTTTGCATGTTACGAAAGTCTAGACTTCTTAAAGATACCATATATGTTTCCATCGACGAGCAAGTTGCTATGTTTTTACACATAGTAGGGCATAATGCAAAAAATAGGGTTGTTGGTATAAACTTCGTACGTTCAAGCGAAACTATTAGTAGGTACTTCAATGCAGTCCTCGTGGCAATATTAAAACTAAGACCATTACTAATGAAGCAAGCGAGTGGTGAGGTATCGGATGAGATTCGTTGTAGATCAACTTGGTACCCTTGGTTTGAGGTAAAGTGGATTATGTTTCAATCATTTATATCTATACTTCTTAAGGTAATATGTAATATAAAATGGCGAATTTATATGTTATGTATGTTTAAATGGTCAGAACTGTATTGGTATGATTGATGGAACACACATTGCTGCGTCTATCCCTGATAATATAGTTGCTCGATTTCATGGTCGCAAAGATGGTCCCACACAAAATGTGCTTGCAGTTGTTACACCTAATAAGCTATTTTGTTATGTCATGGCTGGATAGGAAGGGTCCGCTAATGACTTTACAATTTTGAGGGATGCATTGTCTATGCCTCCTCCAAAGGGATTGCGTTTGATAAAAGGTAATAAAATGTGAACTAAACTAATAAAATATTTTATAGTTTAAAAGAATTTTTTAATAATTTAGTTTCATGTTAATATTGTAGATAAATATTATCTCTGCAATGCTGGATATACGACAATGCCTGGTTTTATTGCACCTTATCGTGGCGTGCACTACCATCTTAAAGAGCAAGATGGTAGAGAACCATTGAACCATCGAGAGCTTTTTAATCTTCGTCACTCATCACTTCGATCAAAGATAGAGAGCACATTTGGAATTTTGAAAAATCGTTTCAAAATTCTAACATGTAGGCCTGATTTTCCATTTCAAACACAGGTTAAGATTGTTATCGCATGTTGCATTCTACATAATTATATAATGATAGTTGATCCAGATGATCGTTACATAACAGAAGATGTAGTTTTTTATGAAAGCGAGAGTGAATTTGTTAGTGAAGAATCTGAGGTTAGCATGCTCAATTTAAGCAAAAGGGAACAGAAAGAAGCACAAGCTACTTGGTTAAAGAAAAGAGATGAAATAGCAAAGTCTATGTGGATAGAATATTGCGCTCGATATAAGAAGGTAATGAGGTGGAAATTGGATTAGGTAATTAGTATTTGTGTTTTGTATTGTTTTAATTGATACCACCAATATATGATAGATCATTAAGTGAACAAGTTTGTTTTTTCCTTATTATCAAGCATACTAGAAACCAAATTTTGTGTATCTTTGCCATTTCTTTATTGACGTTCTTTTTTATGATGAGCTTCAATAAATGTACGTCTATTTGAAAAGTTTTGCTTTTTAATTGTCATAATGTAAACTTTATACATGTTGTCTCTATGAATATTTACAATATCACAGGACGATGGAGAATATAGAAAAGTGTGCATATGAGGGTAACAGTACTGGATACTTTCAAGTCACTCCAACACTAGATCAACAATCGCAACATTACTCTCGTTCTCAAGGGGTACACGCTCTTGGAAACCCCCTATGTTTTTGGTCGTCTTGGAGATTCACCTAATCAGCAATTCATGAATGCCAATGTTGGTGGAACTCCTATTGCGTTCTCACCCATAAATTTGAGCCAACAAATCATACGATCACAAAGCTCCCAGAATAATGCTTCACAAAATTCAATTTCAAGTCTTGAGGTTAATTCTCCTTCAAAAGATGGAAAACAGACGAATGAAGGGAAGAAACGAAAGTCAACCGGGAACAAATACACTCTGACAGGAGGGAAAAAAGGAACTAGTAACAAAAAATGGAAACCTCCACATATTGAGGCATTAATTTCTTTCTTAGTGAAACTTGCTAATAATGGTTATAAAGTGTATAAGACATTTAAAGCCCCTGCTTTCAAAAAGGCTGTTGAGCATGTGAATTCTCTCTTTGGAGAAAATTATACTACATACAATGTCGAGAACCACTTACGAACCCTCAAGGATAAGTGAAAACTTATTTGTGAAGCAAAAAAACTTAGTGGAGCCGGACGGGATGAAGAGGGTAAGATGATTACACTTGATACCATGACATATGCTGAGCTTATCGAGGTATATTAATTTCTTAATCTTGTCCACCAAGTTAATTCAAAATTTTCTTTTTGATATATTACATTAAAAATCTCTATTTTTCTTATAAACAGAGACATCCAAAATACAAGCCTTATTTGAATTGTCCAATTGCAAGATATGAAGAGCTTCGCATTATTTGTAGGGAGGATCGTGCTACTGGAGAATTCAGAGAGACAAGTTATGACCCTGACATTGATAAAGAGATTCCAACTATCAATATCGACGAAGATGGTCTTGTAGATAGTCCTGGTATTGATGGAGTTCGTGTATCACAATTCAACAGAGTGGACCCTCCGAGCATTTCTGTCAAGCCAGGAACTGTAAGTGGTAAATCGTCTCGTCCAGTAAAGAATAAGAAAAGGGATGACTCCCATATAATTATTGATGAGAAACTTATAGAGGAAATGGGAAAGGTAGCCACTGCCATTGTTGGTTTGAAGGAACGAACTTGGGTTGAGGTTCTTGCTGATAAGGTTTTTGGTTTTCAAGATATTTCCATAGATAATCTTGAACTGGTTTTCGATGAATATGACAATAATGAAGTTGAAGCGAAGGCTTTTATGGTATTGCCTGAACTAATACAGAGAAAGAGGATTCTTAACGTGTTGGAGAGGATAGGTAGGCGACCAACTATGGACAACGCTCAGAGAGGAAATACTAGTTTCAGAAACATGGATAGCACCCCTTAATAAATGGTTCTCAGTTTAAGCTGTTTTTCTAGTATGGATAGTCTTCTTAGAATTTGCACTTTATTGTTTTATTTTAAACTTAATGATACTAGTTTATTGTCAATTATGCGTGTTGGACTTTGATATGAATTGAGCTTACAATAAGACTACAATTCTTATTTATTTTAGCTAATTTTTAATAGCACTTTCTTTTTGTCAACTCAATATATTTTTTGTGAATGTTTTTTTTTCTTTTTTCTTCTCTTTTTTCTTTTTGGTGCCTAATTGTTGGTTTATCAAAGTCATATCTGTAGCATGGATTCAAAGTCAAATAAATGCTCTAGGCAAATTGGATAAGTATTGGATGTGGAGGCAAATTTGTGAAGGCTATAGATATGTTGCTCTTTTGATCAATAATAATATATAATCAGTTATTGGGCTACACCAAGCATGATTTCAGTATACTGCGATGATTTGTTGTTGATCTTATAGTCGGTCATTGCTCACCGTCAAAAATCCTTTAGGCATGATTAACTTTCCGAGCAATTACTTTGTGTTCTCTTCGAAGTTGTAGTCATTCCGATGGCTTTCTTTTTTTAATAAATTCAACAGATATTTAACATGCTTGTTGCAATTATGCTGCGCGTCTCATTATCCTCGTACTGCGTTATTTATCTAATGATTTACTTTCATTCATTTTCTTGTTATTGCACGAAATAGCAGGTATAAGAAACTGAAACCCTCGTACTTGACCAGTTCCATAGTCTATTATGTTTCTTTCTTGTTTGCTGCGGATGCTCCCTTGCTATCCTTAGTGTTTCGTGTCATACCTCTTGATCCAAAAATGGTATGATTACCTTTTTATATATCAAGCAAATCAACTATGAATATTGGTCTCTTCAATTGATGGCAACAACAACTCTATTTCCATTTTAATGACAATCCAAACAAGAATAAAATGGAAGCAACAGTATTAATTACTTCCAAGTAATATTTCCAAATATTATCCAAACAGAAAAAATAAATAAAGAGGAAGAAGTTCTACTTCCATTACTTCTAAAAATATATGAACAAACAAAAAAAATTCTATTTTCGCTACTTCCTACTTCATAGTTTTGGAAGTTACTTTCGTAATTTACTTCTTACTTCTAATACATCCATTATCCAAACGGGCCCTAATGTCGAGACACCCACGGGTGTCCGTAGCCCCGAAATTTGATTTTTGGCTGTTTAAGTTGTTTTTTAACATTAACCACCTGGATTTGTTTCAACTGATTTGAATCTATCCAAGAACGTGGTTAAGTGGTTACAACTGAAGATAAGAGTGAATCAATCATTCTTATCCAAAAACAGAGGTCCCAAAGCCTATAAAAACAGCCCCAGGGCTTTCATTTTTTCGGATCTGGAATTCTCGAGCGTTGGCGAAGCCCTGCTGAACTGAGGACTGAAGAGCCATGAATTTCAGAGAGGAGGAGGAGATATCATCGAATTCTTCGACATAAAGAAGAGGGGTTCATCAGATCTGCAGCCTGGTTCCTTCCCTTGAGATTTCCCCTTTGCGGTGATCTCGAGAAGAGTGATTATCTCGCTGTTGCCGAGATAATTGCTTCGATTTCTTAATTCCTTTGCGAATCAACGAAGCTCCGGATCTAATCTGATAGTTTGGTGCTCCACGGATATCAACGTCCCCGTCATAGGTAAAGATCTCACGCAAGCGACGGGCAATAAACACCCGTTGTGTTTGTTTGAAGGAGATCGTAATTTTAATTTTATTGTGTAAAGGTCTTATAAAAAGACTGATCTTTTTTTAACTTGTTGTAACGACTAAAGTTGTAATAAGTTATACAATGAAGAAATCGATTTCCCACCCAAACACACAGCAAGATACTTAGTCTTAATATCTGAGATAACAAGAAAAAATATTCAAAGAAAATACAATCATCACAACATCAAGAGATAATCATCTCTATTCTTCAGTAAGGGACTATTGAGGATAATAGTTGCTAGGGTTGTGTTCTATTTTTGTTTGATAAAAGAAGTTGTTTTTGAGAGATTATAACAATGCAATACAAATGGTCGCAAAAGAAAAAAAGAGCTAATATATTATAAATTGTGACTGTAGATCTACATATATTTGTTAATTAAATTAACTTATCCAAATAGAAGCAACACACTAGTTTGTATAGGAGTTAATTTTTTATTTGGTTCCTAAAAATGAAATATTCTTTAGGTAATTTGCGCATCCTAGAACCTAACACGGACTTAGTATGGGTTTGCAGTCTATTTACTTGGCATATTAACCAAGTAAATATGTCAAGATAGACTTCAAACTCAAGATAGACTTCTTAGAAGGGGGATAATTACCAGCAACATTTGCTATCTGTGTGCAAGAGCTGAGGAGGATAGCAACGATCACTTGTTTTTTGATTACTGCTACTCAAGAGAAGTATGGTTGCTTGTGATGGACTGGCTGAAATTTACATGGAAATCCTGTGTGTGGTATCACATTATGGATTGATATTGTTACAATTTGAGAGGTAAGGGGTACAAGCAAAAAATCAAGAGAATGACTCTCTCTTCAAGACTATATAGTATATGGATTGAGAGAAATAACAGGATCTTCAAGAACAGGAACAAAAGCATCGATCAGCGGTTTAGAGAAATAAAGATAAACATGTTGTACATAGTGCAAATTTAGATGATGGAAGGATATGGATACTGTCATTGTAACTGTATATAATAGCATGTGAAGTTGTAATCTCAGGTTATGAGTATCTTGATGTACACTCACTTCATATTTGGTGAATGAAGAATAAAGTTTTTTCATTGACAAAAAAAAAAGACTTAATACGGGTTGTTGAAATAGATCAATTTCCCATCGATTTCACCCCCAAAAAAAATTAAATGTCAAAATGTAGGAGGAGCATCAAAATCTCATTTTAGTGCATTTATGGCCTAATGGACATACATTTTTGCATTCAGAAGTACTAAACACAAAGTTTCTACTGATCGTGGTTATGATCTAGTTAATCCTTTTATTTTCCCTCCAATCCTTGGCTACTCCCAGTAGTACATATATTTCTGTTGACGAACTGTTTAAGTAATGAAAAATGGCTATAGTATTAATTAATGTCGGAAAGTTGTTATAGCTAAATTCTTGTTATAAAAGGCATGAAATTTTAATTATAATTAACCGCATGCATGCATATGGGCCCTTGCTAGTCATTACAAACTTCAGGTACCTAAAGAGGTATAATTTTAGGAGAAAACAATTAATTAATTAATCCTGTGATCGCTTTGTTAGGTTGAAGATGGATACCAACCTCCGCCGGCGATGGAGCTCCGACGAGCTCGAGGATGACGCAGGCGAGCGTGGGAGTCGACGGCGAAAGCTTCAGGTGAAGCTCGAATTAGGCGAACGCGATGGTGGCTTCGACGAACGCGAGAACAGGCGAACGCGACCCTCGGCGTTTTTTGGGAAGCTCCGACCCCCGCGTCTCCGTGATTCCCACCTCCGCGTCCATCGCGGCGCTGGCGACAGGCTGTCGCCAGTCTGTCCTTTTTTCGGCTATAAAAGAAACCCCAGCCCTAGGGTTTTTTGGTGCCGTGGCTGTGCTCCTCCTCCCCGATTTTCCCTCTGGCGGCGGATGCCCTAACGCAGCAAGCGTTCCCCCTTTGAAATCGCAGCAGCGATTTAACTTCCCAAATCTCCAGCTCTCATTTGGTTTGAGGGGAGATTAAGAAAGGGATTTGATTTTAATCCCAGCTCTTCAACAGGAGTGAAGGGGGATTTAAGATTTAAGGAAAGAGAGAGAAAAGAGAAGAGGGGATTTTATTTGTGGGTATTAACACTGTAGCTACAGTGTTTGTTTGAGAAATCCCAGTTTAGGGATTTGCTCTTGATTGTAATTTCTTGTTAGATTAAATAAGAAATTAACTGTGTGGCTCCCGAGGACGTAGGCAGTTGCCGAACCTCGTTAAACTTGGTGTACTGTTCTCTATTCTGCGTTTTCGTTGCATTAGGGATTTCGGCGTTAAATTCCCAACACGCTTATCATTACTATTTTCTCGGAGGAAACTTAGTAAATTAGTTGTTTTTATTTACTGAAAACTGAAGAAAGCTTCCCCAAATATAACGAGAATATTTTGTTGTCAAATTAGCTAAATTGGGACCATTTGAATTATTTTTCCCTGGACCCCACCACTACGTATATGGCACATGTGTGTTAAAAATCTCATATAATGCCAAATAGAGAACTATTAGAATTGATTTTAAGTATATCTCAAGCATGCCGAGGGTTTGTGAGTTCGATTCTAAGCTGGACTATAAACAAAATTAAAAAAAAAGATTACTAATCATCTGACAAACAGAAAACAAAGTATAACGATTCTTAACAGGTAAGGTAGTGAGCCACAAGATATTGTGAGTGCCTTACTCAATATCATTATTTTCTTATAGAGGATTACACGGATTTGTATTTATGCTCCCATGTTATTTACCCCGAGCGTAGGGTATAAGACTGAGGTTGTCTTACACGACGCTTACTATACGAGATTCTTTTACCAGATTATTATTCATGTGACTGCGCCACATACCTGAGGGTAGTGTGAGATATTTTGACACGACTTGTATTGAATGAGGCTTGGTAATATATTGCTTTTATTTATTCTTAGTCTGGAGTTGATATTTAGCGATTCACAATTTAAGTTACATGGTATCTATATGAGGGTTTTCTTGTTTGGATTATTTCGCACGACGTACTTGTTAGCCTCATGGTTATGAGCCTACTCCCTAATCTTGTTTTTATGATACAAATAATTCCTAACATTGTGCGTCGAGTGCTTACATTCTTGTTTTGTTAGGTAATCTACACAAATATCGATGTTGGATGTTGGATGGATTGCACCTTAACGATGACATTCATTGGAGGTTGGCGGAATAGTAAAATGAAGCCAATACATTCAAGTCAAAGATTTAAGATCAAGCTTCATCCATGTTACCAAGACAAGCTCATTGAAGATTAAGATTGCTTGGGTATAGTTTTTATAGTTTAGGGTTTATACTTTGTGTGTAGATACTTCAAGCTCAATCATATACACACATATATATTTTTGGTTTTCAAGTTTATATAAAAATGAAATAAATATACTTGTTTATATACTTACATATTTCATATTTATTGTTTTGTTTTTGGTCTACCTATACAAATATGAAACAATAGACATATTCATATATATACTCATACGTTTCATATTTATCATTTTTTGTAAAATGCATATATTATGCAAAACATCATTTTTGTGAAAATATTGTGTTATGAACTAAACAACACTAGTTTATATCTTTTACTTAGTCTATAAATCCATTCAAGAGTTTTCAAAACTTTGTTTAACTCAAAATGTCAAAATCATGTGCTGTTGAGTTTTCACGTTTTTGGACTATTTTGTAAATTAAAGAGATTTCTCAATTGGGAAGTGCAAATTGAAAAATTCTTTTTTTAACATGTTTATTTTCATGTTTATAATCATTTCTCAAAGTTTATATTTTTTAAAAGTTATTTGCTATTTTTAAAGGCACTTCAAAACTCAGATTTCATACATGAAAAGTGCATGTGCTTGTTTATAAGTCGACTTATGTACTGTAACAAGTCGACTTATGAACTACTCTGAGATTTGCATTTTACTTCTGCTGAGTCGACTCATAAAAGCTATAAGTCGACTTATATGTAGTAGTCGACTTATGCCTTTTTATAAGTCGACTTATGTTTATTTTTTAGCCTGTAACGACCAGTTATAAGTCAACTTATACGCTGTAGCAAGTCGACTTATAACACTGTAATGCTTAGTTTTTCTAGATTTTTAGGTTTTCATTTTTTTGTCTTTTTTCTTGATTTTCTCTTGGTTTTGGGGCTTGTTTTATGATCCTATATATACCCCATACCCTCTAACTTCAGACGAATAGAAAGAAAAATTTTAAACAAGTTCACAAGGGGTTTTAAATTTTGTTTAGTGTGTTTACAAGTTTGTTTTGTGAATAAGTTTTCACAAGAGCAAGAGGAAATTTGTGTTTGGGTTTCCACATCATCTCTCTTTCTCTTGTTTTCATTGGAGAAGTTTTCTAAACTCAATTTCTAGCAAGTTATATGTTTGATTATCATTTCCATAAGCTAGATTATTATATTTAGTTTAGTTTGATTTTATTTATACTCTTTGTTTACACACACAATCATTGAGCTTATAGTATTTTCATGCGTTGTATAATTTGGGTTATGGTGAGTGTTACTTAGAGTGCGAGCTTACATAGAGTTCTCATCCATTGTAAAGAACAAACATTTTGTATTTGTGCTTTATTTGTGAGATCACTTTGTAATACACTTGTACACCGAGAGGAGTGTGTGGTGAGATACGGGGTCGATAGTGGCGTCGATAGTAAAACCTAGGGAGAGGTTGTAAATCCAAGCACTTGAGGAAGGCGACACAGGATAGAGACTAATACTTAGAGGGTGTAGAGTGTGATTGCAAAAGTGTGAGTTGTGAAAGTTTTCAGTGAGCTAGAAAACCGAGATTGTGAGGTGTAAACGTTTTTGGGTGAACGTCAAAAACTCATTGTGATAGTGGATTCTCCCCGGGAGTGGGGAGCGGAGACGTAGGTCGGAAGGACCGAGCTCCGTGATCTTCTTGTGTTTGCATTGCTTATTTGTCCACTATCTTGTTTATATCGTTTCACATTTATTTGCCCTTTATTACATATCCTTGCATATATCTTGTTGAATATTATACTTGCTAGGATAATTAGTTAATAAGTTTTAATTAACATTAATATCAGATTAGCTTAGCATTAACCCTATTCACCCCCCTATAGGGTGCTTTTAGTACTCATCTCGTGTTGTGGATATCTAAATCTTAACTCCTCTCAGTACATGGTAAATGATATAGGTAGATTATGCATATTTTAGGTAGAGCCTCCGTTATATGCGTTAGCCCTTCCCCTGGGGGCAGACGCATATGTTTTTGCTAGCACTCTAACGCTGTTGTTATTTTCATTTTATTTTTCTCTCTTTTCAGGCAGCAGGTCTGAGTTCCAAAGAGCAGCAGGTTGACGGAGATTTAGCCTAGTCGCCGTCTTTCATAGATAACCAGTTAGTGCTCCACAATGGTTTAGTTATGACTTTATTTTATTTTAGAGATGTATTTCATTTTGAAGGCTGAGTGCCTTTGTACTTTTCAATTGACTCCTGTGATCAGAGATTTATTATTCTTATTACAGATTATCAGATGTATTCTCTTTTCTTTTGTTGGAACACGATTTTATTTATTATTGGATATCTCTTCTCTATATTGTGTTCCTTGCATTATTACCTTTATTTTATCCGCTTGTATCCATACTTCTTTTTGTTAAAATCCACTAGAGAGATATTACTGTGATGGTGAAATACGTTATTGCACAGTGTTTGGTGCATGGCGGGTTTGACATCTTTGGGTTTACCTTAGACTGCAGCCATGTGTGAAACCAGAGGCGTCACACGATATGACATTATAAATATTTTTTTGTAAGTCTTTGCTCATAATTCATGTTATTGGGACATTGGTGCTACACTATATGTCTATGAATATCATGATGCATTGATATTGCATGATGAAGGATCAAGGAAGAACAAGCAAAAGAATCAAAAACCAAATTTTCTTTGTGTTATACACAGAAGAAAGAGATAATTCTTTTTTATCACTTTTCCTGTGCATTGTAAATATTTAAGGTAAAGTTTTAGGACAATATACTATTGTATTATAGTTACTGACTTTTTGTGACAATTACCTACCAAACAGCTATTTTAAGATTTGTATATTATGAGATAACATTCCTTTCATTGTACAAGAACATTATTAACATAAAGTAAACTTAAAATTTTTACATGCATAATTGCTTAATTTAATAATACTTAGAATAACACATATATTTATCTCTGTTTATTGCATTTGTTTTTACTTAATTGATAGAAAAAGAAAATTCATAATTTCAGTAAAATAGAAAGCTACCTCTATTATCTCCAGTAGAAGTGTTAGACACAATTATTTTAATTTTATAAAAGAATATTATGTTCTTAGTATGGTAATTAAATGCTAATTTAATAGGCCAAACTTTAGGAAGATAAGATGCACATGCACAGTTTTATAAATTGCAATAATTTATAGAGCATAATGTACATATACTTCATGAGCTCACTCTTAATAAAAGAAGAATCAAAATCCGGTTTTAAAGGGAAAATGTATCTAGCCCCCCCAAAAACAAAGGGGATGTGGCCCAGCCCCCCATAGTTTTTCCCTTGTGTTTCAGCCCCCCAAAATGTGTTCTGTCCCCTTTCACACTCTCCTAGAAAAAAACTTTCCGCAATTACCCTTCTTCTTTTCTTCTTCTTCTTCTCCTCCTCCTCCTCCTCTCCCCCCTCTCTTCTCCCCTCCTCTCCCCTAACTGCTCCTCTCCCTTCTCTCTTCTCTCCTCCTCTTCTTCTTCTCCAGACTCTGGCACACACTCCTCCTCCTTCCCTCTCTCTGGGCCCCGTCCTCGACCTCGTCCGTCTCCTTCGCTTCAAGGTCTTCGACTGGGCTGGCCACCAGAGCTCTCACTCCAAGTGACAACTTTACCTTTGTCGGAGTTTGAGCATGTGAATCTCATTTCATGGGCAAGGCATCTTGCTCATTTGGGAAGGCTTTTGGACCTTGTCGACCCGAGTATTAAGGGGATTGACAAAGAGCAGGCTCTCCTTTGCATTACAGTTGATCTTCTTTGCATCCAAAGGTCTCTAGCTAGCCGTCCATCCATTAAGGAGATCGTTAGGATGCTCACTGGTCAGTCTGGTCCTCCTCATCTTCCAATTGAGTTCTCCCCTTCACCTCCCGGTGGGTTCTCATTCAAGTCAAGGAAGAAGGCGCGGTGAGTTGAGGTATTTTCATTGAGCAGCGGTAGGGAGAGTAGTTGTTCACTCTTTTGTTGTACATTTGTTTTATTTTTCCATTCTTGTTGAGGCTAATTGATGAGTGAAAACTGAGAATTGATTTACCATCTAATACAAGGCCTTTTAAGTTATAATCTATCCTAGAATGATCCTTTACGTGCAAAGAATTAAATTAATGAAGATGATTTATGACCATAGGACCCTCAGATTAAAATATATGAAAGAATGGATTCTGATTAATATGCATCTTGGTTGTGTATTGTTTAGATGTAGGATTGGCTTGTTGGGCCATGAGAATATATTGTTCGGGCCATGAGAATATATTGTTCTTACTCACATTTTTTTTGTGCATCAAAGGAGTAGTTCCTGTTAGACATGTAGGGGTCTGCCTTTTAGCATGTCTAACATTCTTCAGTTGAGTTCTTGTTTTGCTCATCATTTGGCCAACAAATGGTTTTGGATGTTGAAGCTGGTTGAGCGAATGCATGAATTCTATCAGTTCGATTGGAAGGAACTTGGTAGTTTCATCTAAAGTGAAGGATGACGAGGATTGTGAATATGAGATGATTTGGGATGAAGAGGGATATTAGCTCGATTTGATGGGGATTGCTTTCACACAAGGTGTTTGATATAATGCCTCGGTAAGAAGAAATGGTTTTATTGGAGAGAATGGCTCAATCTCAAACATGAGTTATAATTTTAATGGTTGTGGAATGTCGAATTATCCTCTAGTGACTACTACTCAATTCTAAGATTGTTGTACTGATGATCCTTATGTTGCATCCAGAATTGCTTGTAACGTGTTATGTTTCATTGTTTAGTTGATTATACTATGTGTTCTTGTGGTTTGGTTGTATTTATATCAAAATTTAATAAATGTATTGTGTCTATTTAGTGATTAATTTTGGTGTAATTTATTGCAATTGTATGTGAAATGTATTGTGGCAATCATGTGAATATGTACAACTTCATTCAAATAGAACTTGATGTGCATAATAAACTAAAGATTATATATAAATTATGTGTATCAAAACCTGAATATTATGGTACATAATATGTACATAATCTTGAGGTTATTGTGTACATAATATAGACAAATCATGTACATAATCTTCAAGTTACGATACGCTATTAAATCTCATTATACGTTAACTTTCTTCATAAATTATGTTAACTTTCATCATTATATGTTAACTCTCCTCGTAGCATGTTAACTTTCAGCTGAACATGTTAACGTTCATAATAATATGTTAACTTTCAATGTTACATGCTAACTTTCATAATAACATGTTAACTTTCTTCATAAATCATGTTAACTTTCATCATTATATGTTAACTCTCCTCGTAACATGTTAACTTTCAGTTGAACATGTTAAATTTTATCATAATATGTTAACTTTTACTGTTATACGTTAACTTTCTTCATAAATCATGTTATCTTTCTTCATAATAAGTTATTTTGAACTAAAATTCGATGTGTTTGAAAGACTACAAGTTCTAACTGAAATGTTAACATGTGAAAATTCAGAAAGTTCTAAGATTGTAACTCTAATCATGTCGTGATTATCCTTTTATTCTGAAATATGCTCCAGCATACAAAATATAATTAAAATTAAAATTTAAGTTAAAAATGTTGCCTTTAACATGAGCACGTTCTGCTAAAAGTCAACATATAACTATTATAGTTAATATTTTTCCCTTTCTTTCTCTTGTTTTTATTTTTCCCTTTCGTTTTTCTGCTAGTTTTTCTGCCAAATATATACAAGAACTCAATAATCTTAACATGTAACTATTGTAGCTTTAATTTAATATATTATGATGAAAGTTAATATGTAATAGTGAATATTAACATATTATGATGATAGTTAACATGTTTAGCTGAAAGTTAGTATGTTATGATGAACGTTAACATGTTTAGTTGAAAGTTAACATGTTATGAGTACACACTTCATGCAAATCAGTACTAGGTTTTGTCAAATTTCAACTTAAAAGTGCCATTTGGACTAGCAACACAGGGATGGCCCATCATTATTTGAAATAATACAATTAGTGTCTCTACCACAGTCCATTAACGAAAATATGTGACAAGAATCTATTTAATTTCTAATGTCAAGGAGACCATGAAACAAGAAATCAACAAGAAATATACATCCTCATTTATTAAATTTGAGTTTAAAAGCACCATTTGAACTAATACCACCTATGTCATCAGTGTAACAAATAAACAATGTTTTTCCACCTCCTCATATGTGATCAACACATATACACTAGCAAATAATAATAGTCAAACGGAACTTATACATAAATTCTAGGACATTATAAAAAGACTCCCTAGTTTTAAGCATCTATTGATCAATTTCATACACAACAGACCTATCCTCTTCTTCCTTCAATGAATGTATCATCTCGACAACTTGGCTCATAGTTGGTCGAGCATCGGTAGATTTGTATATGCATTTTAATGCAATCTGAAGAAGCTTCACCATTCTATCTTCAGGCACTCCTTCAAAGAGCATTCCCTTATCAAAAACTTCAACTGTCCATTCCTCTCTCACCACAGAATGCACCCACTAAGCCAAATCAAAACCATTATTCTAAACAACTAATCATCTTTGGGTTTTCACCTGCATAGATTTTTTTCATTAGTCTCAAATCTTGCTTAATTCCATCAAATTATAACCCACGCCTGAGATTGAGCCATTCTCTCCAATAAAATTATTTCTTCTCACCAAGGCATTATATCAAACACCTTGTGTGCAAGAAATCTCACCAGGCATCTGCTTGCAAGAAATCAAGACAAAGAACAAATCCACATCAAATCCTCATCACGTTGACATGATTCAACATCAAAACACCCAATTTAATCACAAAACGAACATGGAAGCCTAAAATCCAATACAATGAACCTAAAAACTCAATCAAATTCAAAAACTTCAACTCAAGCTCAATTAATAAAGATCGTACCTTGTGTGTAAGCAACCCCATCAGTTTGGACTTCAAAGACCAATCGAAGGTCTTCCCAAATCGATTAAGCAGAGGGAAATCGGCGGAGGAGGCGAAGGAGGTCGGGGACAGGGCCCGGGGAGGGGGGAAGGAGGACGGGTGGGGGGTGTGGGCCAGGGTCTGGAGAAGAAGAAGAGGAGAGACGAGAGAGGGGAGAGGGAGAGGAGGAGGAGAAAAGAGGAAGGGGTAATTTCGGAAAGTTGTTCCTGGAAGAGTGTGAGGGGGCTGAAACACAAGGGAAAAACTATAGGGGGCTGAGCCACATCCCCTTTATTTTTGAGGGGCCTAGACACATTTTTCCCTTTTTAAATTTAAAGATTTTAAGAGACTTCAATAATTTACAAAAGACTTTTAGAAATTGGATTTTTGAAAAGTCATCGAACTTACAAACATCCAAAACGCGCCCATAAGTTGTAAAGTTTGCAAAAAAAATCCCAAAATTTGCACATCAATAAAAAATCAGTAAAGTTATATTTTATAATAAGTATTTTATTTACACATCTTAACAGTATATTGGATTTTGAATTTGCAAATAGAACCCCAAATATCTATAAAATTGAATAACATATACTGTCTTAAATTATAAGTAAATAAAACTATCTCTTAGGTTTTAAAAATAGAATTGCGTCCTTTGGGCATTTCAATTATTAATTTTTTATAGAAAATCCTCAATTTCATGAAAATATCATAAATTAGTATAATTTATAGAATAAACCTTTAAAAAACCTAAATTTTCATAATCTACGGAAAGAACACTAAAAATTCATATATTTATAAAAAGGACCCTATAACTTTATAAGATTTACATATTAATCCCTTTAAAAATAAACCATATATATTTTTATATGTAGTCTAGGGTTTTAATGATGAGAACATTATAAATAAGTCATCAAGGTTTGTCATAATTACATGCAAAATCAAACTTTTCCATGAATTATATATTTAATTGCACAAAATATTTTAGAACATAAACCAAGTATGTCCACGTGCAATGCGCGCGCGCACACACGCGCACCCACTATTGGAGTTGGCTCAATTTTCAACTTATTTATTGCTGTAGTTTTTCTGCATGCAGATATAATTTTGCATGGTCTTTTCAGGCATGATGCAGTCATTATTTGGCTCGAAAATCTACATGAACGTTGTAGAGATGCATGTATAGTTTACTCCAAGCTTTGAATCACAGGAAACGAAGCAGTATTGAGGGAGTTATGGTCAGTCAAAGTACCCTACTCGAATCTGGACAAATTTGTGTATTCCCAAGCATTTTGTAAGATGAAAATGTTCATCAAGGCCTATAAATAGGCATCCTCTTATTGTGGAGAGATCATCCAAAAAATCATCCAAGTTTTCCACTTGTTCTCTTGAAAGTATAGAGAGTTAGAGTGAAGGAGAGTCTCTTATGTTGTAGAGATCTCTAGTATTGAGTTAAGAAAGAAGGAGGGTGTGTGAGGGCTATGTGGAAGTTGTCGTTGTCGGGTGTGTCGTGTGTGTCTTGTACCTATTTGTTGATTCTATTATAGTGAATTATCCTCCAAGCTCCAAGCTCAACCCGTGGTTTTTCTCGTTTGAGTTTTCCACGTAAATCATTATGTCCATTATTTGTGTGATTGTCTTTTATCTTTTTATCATTAAGAACAAGACCCTGAAGTGGTGTTGAGAAGTTTCGTGATTCGTCAACACCAACAAGTAGTATAAGAGCGTGGTTGTGGTGTTCTTAATGGCTAAATACAAATCGATAATTGGCGGTGTGAAGGTTGAGCTGAAGCTATTTGATGGGCGAAGCAATTTCACACTATAGCAGCGTAAGATGAAGAATATCTTGATTCAGTAAGATCTACACATGTGCATTATGGGGGTTGAGCACAAGCCAGAGATGATGTCTATGGAGGCTTGGAATAAGGCAGACCTCAAGGCGATGAACTCGATTGAGCTGCACTTATCCGACGAAGTCACCTACAAAGTGATGGAGGAGACTACCTCCAAGGGTACATGAGAGAAGTTAGAGAATCTCTACATGGGTAAAACTCTCTCTAACAAACTTTTCTTAAAAGATGAATTGTTTAATCTTCATATGGAAGATAGAGATGATATTATGGAGCATCTTAATGTATTTAACCATGTAGGCTGTCTAAAAATCATAATGGATAGTTGATCCCCATGGATTAAGAAGAGATTACGAGGTGATGATTCCTTCAAATCAAGAAGTAGAATTCGTCCTTGCAATCGAAACAAAAGAGATTTCTAAATCATTACATCCGCAGCATTATAATCGCTACAAACACGACCTCATGTTTGAGATGATTGATCTTGATGGTTGCGATAACAACATGACTAATATTGTATTAGCAACTGTTAGAGATGCTGATGAGCAGTGGAATGATTTCAGAAATAAAAGGTTGGACTTAGTTGGTGAGTTGCTTGGTAGAGAGCTGTGGGCAAATATTCGTCCAGAGGACACTATGGATGTTGATTCCCGTCAAGTTACAACAATGGAAGCTACAATCAAACAGCTTTCGTACCAACAAACGAACGTTGCAAGTAGAGGAATTTTCACATGGATCGAGAAGAGTTACAAGTCAATGACACTTCCGACAGCTGATGAAAATTCTATTCAGTAGCATTCACAATCAACAGTGAAAGTTACAATTTGACGACTTTCACATCCTATGACAAGCAAAGATCAATAAGCAACAGCCTTTATGATGTCATAATGGATGAGGTTACAAGTCAACAACCTCTCTTAAACGCAGAGTTCACTTTTGCGTTTCTCAAATTCCAAACGCACACATCCTGTGCATTCTCCAGTGGACACCTAACTCTGTAACGCAGAGTTAAAGTTCAAAGCGCACACATAACGTGCAGACTCGATTATGAGTCCCGAACTCTTGACGCAGAGTTGATTTCAACGCACAGAAAACCCACCTGTGCGCTTCTAATTCCAGAACGCATACGGCCTATGCGTTTCCAACTTTTGACAAAGATTTAACTCTGCGTCTCAGACCTTAGACGCAGAGTTAAGGCCCATAACGCCAGATCAGGCGTTTAACTTGTTCAAACACCAGTCGAACGGCCTCAAAACCGTTATCCCACGTTCTGAGGGATTTTCGCCCACTTAGGAGCGGATTTAGGGGTTGGTTACACCCCTAATCCCCCTATAAATAACCACTTTACTCAACCAAGAAGGGGTTAATCGGTTCTTGGCATCAAAACCACTTAAGGTTAACAAATCTCAGCAGCTTAATCACACGGAGGAGATTTCTCTGAGGATCAACAAACTACTTAGTAGTTAGTGCATCAAATCAAAGGGGATCTCTTCATCAACAGCAAATCAGCTTGGCTATCAACCGAATCTTCGGTTTTAACAACTCTGTTACAGAGTTTTCAACTCGCTCTGAGTTCTGAAAACTCACTAAGAGTTCGTGATTAACTTGCAATACAAGTTAATTACATCAATCAGTTATTCGGTTTTTCAACAACTCTTTTCAGAGTCTCCAAACTCGTTCTGAGTTTCTTACACTTGTTAAGAGTTCTAAACCGAATTCATCAAACAAGTCAATTGTTCCAGTGAGATATTACGGTCGGATCGTCAACGGAGAGCAAGTTTGACGAAATCAATCGAAGGAAGCACTCCATCGCTACCAAGAAGAACCCAGTTTTAAACAAAGGAGAAAACCGAATTTGTTTTCTTCTCTTTTGTAATCAAGTTGTAATCGGAATCAAAGAAATATAAATCAATTTTCTTTTATTCTTTTCGTTGTAATTTTTCTACATACAAAAGATGGCGACTCCGCTGGGGACAAGCTTCTCTGATGACGAGGTGGTGGCGCAATCCGACGTCCACCTCACCGGAACTACTGTCGAAACTCTTGTCGTAGAGTTCGACCAAGCCAAGTATGAGGAGGCTCTCTCCTTTGGATCGCTTAGCCCTAAAGCTAAGCGTGATATTCGCAAGACTTCTAAGGAGGTCATGACTACTGCTGAGATGCCAAAGAAAGCCCTCTCCTTTGGCCAAGACCTTAAACTCGCTCTGCGAGTTGAAGACTCTACGCCCGTATCACTACGGAGCATAATAGGTCAGAAGAGACCTATGGTGGAAGAGAATCCAATCAACGCCGACGATGCAGCGGCTAAGGCGTTGAAACAAGCTAAGAAAAACGCTGCTCGACGAAGGAGAAGATCCATACACCGAGCGTATTTGCGGAATAGCCGAACTACTGCTCAACGCAAAGATTGCGTTTCTGAGCCTATGCCCGAACTGTACGTTTCTGCTCCAGAACGCACACTTCGTGGCAACGAACCCGGTTATGAACCACGGGTGATCCAACTCAAACACGACCCTCAGTGGCGCGTTGTTCAACATAGACGCACACCTCAAGTGTGCGTCCCAAAACGTGACCTCCAAAGGCACGAACAATCACCCAAACGCACGCCACAACCGTGCGTTCAATCAAAACGTGACCCTTAGGGGTCTGTTCAATCACTCAAACGCACACCTCAAGGGTGCGTCTAGTCAAAACCTGACCCTCAGGGGTCTGGTTCGTGAACCAAGCACACACCACAAGTGTGCGTTCAACCAAAAAATGACCCTCAAGTGTCTGTTTCATCATCGAAACGCACACCACAGGTGTGCGTTCAAGCAAAACAAGACCCACAGAGGTCTGTTTCATCAATTAAACACAGGCCTCGACCTCGTGTTTATAAACCTAAACGTGACCCTTGTGTTTCTTCTCAAGAACACGACACGGTCCGACAGGTCCAAAAGGGACGGCACAGATTTAATGTTCATATCCAACCGATCCAAAGGAAGGGGGTTCCATCTCCACCCTCACAAAATCCTTCCCAGGTCTCCGACTTGCGTGAGTTACTGTCAAAAGGAAGACCAACACAGCAAATGGCTCATTCATGCCAATGCGAACGACTCATTTCCGCTGTCCTCTCCGAATGTAGCTGTTGTTCACCTATGCCTAGACAGTCGGTGTTCAATAGATTGACAGGCGTTGTTAGGCCTCCCAAACGACAACGTCGCCATAAGAAGGCCTCCGAAATTGAATATCCCGAGGTCACTATCAACATGATTGGCAGAGGAAAAGCCTCGCATAATGATTTTGATGAGTCACAAAGAAGTCATTCCCCGATTGTTCGGGAACTTTGTGACGAGTTCGAAGGGGTATATCGGCATACTCGGACTCGAACAGGAGATATCCGCCCGGTTGACTACCAAAAGTTAGCCAAAGGGGTCACAACAAGTGATGAACATTTGGCAATAGCCGAATCTCAATCTTCAAGCTCTGTCGGAACACGAGAGGTTTCTGCTTACATGGCGGGGAACCCCGAAGACATAGCCAAAAGGGTAGACGAACATCACGTCATACTCCAAGCGCAACAAGAGACCCTTCTTCAGATGAAGGATATGCTAGCCCAGCTCCTGGCTAAAAAAAGCCAAAAACCTGAATCTTCCCGGAAGACAACGTCGAAGGGAAAGCAAAAAGCGACCGAACATTCGGATCGTGAAACTCATAACCTCGAATCCTCCTCTGAAAATGAGAAGGAGATAGAAAGAGAATTGCAACCTCAGTCCTCTAAAATGGATGAGTTGGAAGCTCGCCTCAATGCAATCGCCAATAGAAACGAGCTTCGTGAAGAAGGGGTGATACGGCCTTATCCCGCTGAGTGGGACACAGCCCCCTACCCTCCTAAGTTCAAGGCCCCTACCCTACAACTGTTCGATGGCACAAGATCGCCAAAGCAGCACATCTACTACTTCAAGTCACAGACTGGAGATGTGGTAGCGAACGACGCCATCCTGACACGCTTGTTCATCGGCACTCTTAAAGGGGTGGCATTTGAATGGTTTATGAAGCTGCCTGCTGGATCTATTCAGAAATGGTAGATTTGGAAAGGCTATTCCTGGCCAGGTTCTTCGAGGATGATACGGAAGTTTCGGTCCCGACTCTTCTGGTCACCAAACAGAAGAAGGGAGAGTCCATCAAGGCCTACGTGGAAAGATTTCGTAGCATGGCATTGCGATGCCCCTCAGGTATGACCCAATCGACCTTGGTTGAAACTTGCAGGCACAACCTGCAGACCCAGCTCCTTGCTCAGATGGGGGTAGCGAAATTTCACTCCTGGAGACAACTGGTTTCACAAGGAGAACAGGCTAAAGAGATTGTGGTGCGAGTTAAAGCTGAAGAAGAGCCACAACCCAAGCCGCAGCAACAACGCAACCAACACAATGCCCAGCGGTCTAAGGGAAAAGAAACTTTGGCAGCTGACTACACGCGAGTACCACCTCCTATGAAACAAGGCAAGGCGCCAAATCAATAAAAAGTGCCCAAACAATATTCCTTCAAGGAGGAGCATGTGGACACCTTGTTCCAGCTGCTGCGGAAGAACAACAAACTACAGCTTCCCGAAATCCGGAAACCGGATGAGGCAGGGAAAGTAGATGACCCTAATTACTGTCGCTATCACAGATTCCTAGGGCATCCTACCAGAAGATGCTACGTTTTTAAGGACATCCTCCAAAGTTTGGTGGACGCTAAGGTGCTCACTCTGAAGCCTGAGCAAAAGACGGTATCTACCAATATGATAGCAGTCCAGTTCGGCGACTTTCCTCCAGTGGCGACCGTGGATGGCGTTGTGCCCATCCATAAAGGAGAAATGCACCTGAAGAATACTGACTTGCACAGTCAGAAAGACAAGGGATTGATACCCCTCACCACTCCAAAAGGAGAAATCATGTGGGTTCATCCTGATCTGGTAGAAGACAAACAATGGACGAGCACCTCATCCAAGAAGAAAGGAGGAAAGGCTAAGTCTTCCAACATGATTAGCCCCTCCATTACTGAGAACGATGACCACCTCAAGACCCTTACGGATTCAGAAGAGGAGAGGATTGCCTTGGCAGCGTACCCGGGAGATAACCCTGGCACTCGGTCAGGAAAGGCTTACTTGAGAGACTACAACCAGAACCCTCAAGAAGCTGACAAACAGCCCCAAGACGCTGGGGGTTCTGTGCCAAAGAAATCGGCCGATAAGGGAAAACAAAAGGAGATCCAATTCAATAAAAATCTTCACCAGGAATCCGGAGAGTCGAGCGCTCCGTTTTAATTCAATGTCATGGCACAGCTGGCCAACATACCGGCTAGAATTACATTATATGAGCTCCTAAGGTTGTCCAAAACCACCAAAGAAGCTCTAATTGAAGCATTGAAGAATACGGAGAGCTTCGTCACACAAGTTGCTCCAGTCCCTGAATCCTCCGAAGATCAGCCCTGCCTGCAATGTCTGCAAGCGGTAAGAAGCTTACCCTGCATATCGTTTACCTAAGAAGACATGCAGGTTAAGCACAAGCACGACAGACCACTATACTATACAGGGTATATTAGGTCATCAGAGATCAGCCGTGTCCAAGTTGACCCGGGCTCCGCGCTCAGCATCATGCCTTACAGGGTCATGCAGGTCTTGGGGATTCCTATGCATCGGCTGAACACCACCCAGACCACCATCTTCGGGTTCAATGCAAACAGCACTCGGCCCCTAGGGAAGATCAAACTTAGATGCTAGATTAGAGACCTCAAGTCCGAGGTAACGTGCTACATCATAGATGCGGACACTTCCTACAATCTATTGTTGGGAAGGCCCTGGATACATGCAAACCGTATTGTCCCATCTACTCTGCATCAGGTCATGAAATATGCCAATGATGAAGGAGAAGTTCGAACCCTGATTGCAGAAAAGTATCCCTTTCGAGGGGTGGAAAACTTTCATACAGACTCAGTTTTCTACCTGGAATCCCAGGAGAAAGAAGATGTGGATAGTGGCAATGAAACCGACATTGAACCAGATCCTGAAGAAGATTGTCCATGGGAACTGAATCTAGATGTAATAGGTCAGGATGAGAGCAATAATAATGTACCGAGCGAGGGTGAATGGTGCATTAATGAAGATTTTATTTTGGCGTACTTGTCTGATGTGTCCTCTAAAAATAAACAAATAGAGAATGATCATAATGCAGGTACCAACTCGTGGCATACATTGTGTGCAGAAGCATCTCTCACATTACCAATTAAGCCATGCTTCACTTCAGATGAAGAAATAGAAGATGCACAGAAGGCTATCTTCAAAGTCCCATCCAAAAGGAAAGGGCAGAGGCCGATCTGTTTTGGTAAAGTTAAACCCGAACAACTCAAATGAGGAAGTTCAGAGGAAGAGGACGGAATTCCCCAGTTCCATTACCATGAACCTAATTCTATACATTTAATGAGACGAATGAGATATAACTTTAATGAAAAACAAGGTTTAAACTTTGGGAAAGGTAGGCGAACACCAATCCGGATGTCTCTAACCCCCAAAGGAAAACCTCCGGATTATTATCAAAATATTGGGAGAGGCTTAGGTTATGTCACAACCGCTCCTATTTCAGAAAATGAGATTAGTAATTATCTACAGCAGGATCATTCATCCGGAACATCTTCCTGGGAATCCGACGTCAGTGTCGGACCTTTCTTTAAAAGCTTGACGGTGAACATGGTTTTAACTAGTCACCCAGATGAAGATGCAGGGGGTGATGAAGGGTTAATTGAATCAACCAATGACCCATGGATCAAACGTCTTAACGTCTTATGGGATATGCGTTTCGAACAACGCGAACCACCCACGGAAGATAACGTAATCCAGGTCAACATGGGAGATGAATCCGACTCTAAACCTATCTTTATAAGCGAAAGCTTATCACCATCTGAGAAAGAAGATCTTATATCTCTCGTCCGAGAATATATAGACATCTTTGCTTGGAATTATGAAGATATGCCTGGCCTAGACCCAAAGGTAGCCACGCATCGTCTCAACATCGATCCGGATGCAAAACCCGTTAAACAGCAACAACGCCGGTTTCGTCCAAAGATGATGGAAGCAATTGAGTCTGAAGTTAAAAAGCTTATAGACTCGGGTTTTGTTAGAGAGGAACAACACCCGGACTGGGTGGCCAACATTGTTCCAGTTCCTAAAAAGAACGGTAAGGTCCGGATATGTATCGACTTCCGTGACCTTAACGTAGCCTGTCCAAAGGACGAATTCCCACTTCCTATCACGGATGTTATGATCGATAATACCTGGGGATATGAAAGAATGTCTTTCATGGACGGATTCTTCGGGTACAATCAGATCAAAATGCATCTAGAGGACGAAAAGCATACTGCTTTTAGAACACCGCTGGGGGTGTATTGCTACACAGTAATGCCCTTCGGCCTGAAAAATGCAGGTGCAACTTATCAACGGGCAATGAACACTATTTTTCATGAACATCTGCGTAAGAAGATAGAATGCTATGTTGACGATATAGCAGTGAAAAGCCAACATAAAGGTGATCATCTTGCAGACCTGAAGACAATGTTCGATATTATGCGAACACATCAGCTGAAGATGAACCCGACAAAATCTTTCCTTGGGGTGTCAAGTGAAAAATTCCTGGGATTTATTGTCACATCCAAGGGAATTTCTCTCGATCCCGAAAAAGTGCGTTCTATCCAAGACATGCCACCGCCAAAGAATCTCAAAGAACTCAGGGGGTTGCAAGGCAGATTGGCTTACATCCAGAGATTCATATCCAATCTTTCGGGGCGCTGCCAACCTTTCTCTAAGCTCATGAAGAAAGGAATATCCTTCATTTGGGATGGAGAATGTCAAAAGGCGTTTGAAGAGATTAAGAGATATCTTACTCAACCGCCAGTGCTCGTGGCCCCAATATCAGGAAGGCCATTCCTGTTATACGTGAGAGCCATGGAACATTCTCTCGGAGCTTTGTTAGCCCAGAATAACGATCAAGGGCAGGAGCAAGCCATCTACTACTTAAGCAGGACCATGATGGGAGCCGAACATTGGTATAACCCGGTCGAAAAAGAATGTCTCGCTTTGGTATTCGCTGTTCAAAAGATGCGACATTACCTAGTCGGACAAACAATTCATGTCATTTCTAAAGTAAACCCCTTAAGAGTTCTGATGACAAAACCATCGTCTCTAAACTGCCGGCTTGCAAAGTGGGCCATACTCTTGTCACAATATGACATGCAATTCATGCCCCAAAAAGCAGTCAAGGGTCAAGTACTGGCAGACTTCTTAGCCGATCACCCGGTGCCGGGGACATCTAAGTTGTATGAAGAATTACCGGATGAAGTTGCCGAAGCTTGCGTCATTCAAGAAGCTACGCAAGTGTGGAAATTATTCTTCGATGGTGCTTCCAGAGCAAATCCTCATGGAGCGATTACCGCGAGAGTAGGGGTGGTATTCGTCTCTCCGGATAGTCACGTGATCCCAAGAGGATTCTCCCTAATCGAACCCTGCACCAACAATGTAGCTGAGTACAATGCTCTGCTGCTAGGAATGCAATTTGCCGAAGAACTTAATATTCGACATCTCGAAGCCTACGGTGATTCCCAGCTAATCGTAAATCAAGTCCGAGGGGAATACGAAGTACGCCATGAAGATCTAATCCCGTACTACTTCGCAGTGCTGAAGCAAGCTAAGAAGTTCGAAGGATTATTTATTGAGTACATTCCACGAGCTCAGAACGCTTACGCGGATGCTTTAGCCTCATTGGCAACTTCGCTGGCATTACTGCCAGGCGTTGAAACAATGATCCCAGTCACGGGACGTGAACTGTACTGCTCCAAAATTCTTATAGAAGAAAGCTCAGACAAGACATCGACAGAAGAGGTCTACACAACCTCAATGGAGCTTGAAGCTAGAGATTGGCGATTCCCATACATCGATTATGCTGTATATGGAATTTTGCCCGATGACCCTAAGAAAGCGGCCGCTATCAAACGGAAGGCCCTCCGGTTCTATTACGATGCAATTTCTCAAATCCTGTATCGCAAATCACATGATGGAGTTTTGCTTTGATGTCTCTCTCGAAAGGAAGCAAAAGAAGCCCTCAAGGAGGCCCATGATGGAATGTGCGGAGCTCATCAACCCGGAGTTAAATTGGGAGACCGCCTCCGACGAATTGGCTATTACTGGCCAAAAATGTTCTCAGATGCAGTCGATTACGCTAAACGTTGTCATGCGTGTCAGATTCATGGAGACTTTATCCACCAAGCACCAAGTAACTTACACCCCACGTCCGCATCTTGGCCATTCGAAATGTGGGGTATGGATATCGTAGGACCAATTTCTCCTCCGACTTCAAAAGGGCATCGGTTCATTCTAGCTGTAACCGATTATTTCTCCAAGTGGGCGGAGGCAATCTCGTTGAAAGAAGTCAAGACTTCAAACGTAATCAAGTTCATTAAACATCATGTCATCTACCGTTTTGGAGTCCCGAGGCGAATAGTTCATGACAACGAGACACAATTCGTCAGTTTTGGGTTTCAGAAGTTTTGTGACAAATTCAGAATCCAGAGTGTCGCATCTACGGCATATTATCCGCCAGCAAATGGTCTTGCAGAAGCTTTTAACAAGACCATCGTGAAACTTCTCAAAAAATTTGTTTCCAAGAGCAGACGTGATTGGGACGAGAGACTCGGCGAATGCTTGTGGGTCTACCGCACAACGGTGAGGACCCCTACGAGGGCAACGCCATTCTCATTGGTATATGGTTGCGAAGCTGTACTACCACTTGAAATTCAAATCCCTTCTCTGAGAGTCGCGATTACAACTGGACTAACAGAAGAAGAGAAACTTCAACGACGTCTGCAGGAACTTAAAGTCTTAGATGACAAACGACGTCAAGCACAGCAGCAGATTGAATTATATCAAGCCCGTATTTCTAAAGCCTACAACAAGAAGGTTAAATAACGGATTTTCAAGAAAGGCGACTTGGTCTTGGCCAACAGACGACCCATGGTAATGACACACAAAACCAAAGGGAAGTTCAACCCTAAGTGGGAAGGGCCCTTCGTAATAGAATCAGTCTATTCGAATGGAGCTTATCGCCTTATTGTTCAAAAAGGAGACAGGCTCATGATGCCAATTAACGGGAAATTTCTTAAACGATATTTTCCATAAATCATGCAGCCCCCTAAACTCCAGCTAATGTAGGCTGGGGTTGTCAATTCATAGTGTACTTCGTGAATAAAATGTTTATTTTCTTATCTTGTATATCGTCATGTTAACATTACACCTCTGACGATCGAAATTTTCTGGAGTTATTCTAGGTGATAATGAAAAGAACATCAGATTCATGCCAAGTTAACATTACACCTATGGCATTTGCATTTCATTTCATTATCTTGAAATAAAGTTTAACGAAAGAGATGATGAAAAGCAAAATGATATCATTTTCATTCAATATTGCGAATTTGAATACAAAGTGAAGACGGTTGAAATGAAAATGATACAAAAAATTATTCCATAGCAAAAAGAAGTTTAAATCCTAAGCGTCAGGACCCATCAGCTTAAAAGACTTGAGCTTAGACTTTAAAGCTGATATCTTATCCTCGCGAGCCTTCTTGACTTCTTCTGTTACCTTGCTCTTGAGTTCCTCTTCATTTGGTGCTGCTGCTGCGAGCTCTCGCCTAATCTTATCAGCAGTGACAATTTCATCGCAATAACCTTTGGGAAGCCCATCACAGTAACCAGCTAACCCTTTGAAAATTTCCATACCATCGGCTAGCTGAGCATTTATCTGAGGTAGCTCAACGCCAGCACGAGCAAGTTCTGCTGCTTTGCCCCGGAGACCCACAGCAAGATTGCCCATGTCCTCTTGTGCCCGGAGAAGTTCCCCACGCAGGTGAGCAATACGAGATTCTGCTTCGGATAAACTCTTCTGAAGAACCTCTTGCTGCAGCACTTTCAAAGCCCTAGCCTCAGAGAGAGCCCGATCCACTTCTGGTCCTATGTCGTCGCGTTGTAGCATGGAAAGGAATTCCAGTTCGTATTCCAGAATGATGATGCCCTCGCGACAATTCTCGATCCATAATGCATTCCCCTGGTTCCTAATCTTGGCGACACAATCCAGTAGATGGGGTTCAAAGACCTTGAAACTCACGTCCCCGAGACTGACGACGTCAATGGTTATTTGCATCCAATGCTCTAGTTGTTCGATAAGCTTTCTCAAAGTTTCTGAGCTTGGGGGTGGAGCAGTTGGATAAGTAAAACAATTCGCATAATCAGTGCGAATGGGACGGTCGACAGCTTCAGAAGACGGCCCTTCAGGCATATTTGATGCTGGATCTGGGGTGGTCAATCCCTGCCCAGCTGCCGTTACTTCATGACCAGAAGGAGCAGCCGGGAGCATGGTCTCCTCTTTATTCTCAGGAGACGCAGCATGTGCAGACTTTATAGCATCTCCCATCAACTTGGACTTTTTGGAAGTCTTAGCTGTAGTAGGTTTTCGCTTGCGTATTCTCTTGTCATACTCGGCAACCTCATCAGCAGTAAGAGCCTTCTTCCCAGATGACCTCAAGGAGCGAGGCTCGAGAGTGGGTACCTCCTCTGGGATTTCATCCATTATCTTTTCCTCAGAAGACCCAGTAGTTGGTGGTTTCTCTGTGGTTTCTTCACCCCCAATCATCCTCCGCTCGTACGACAAATAATCCCCAATCCCCAGTAGTCGAGTCCGAGCGGAACCACTTCTAGATTTATAGAACTCCCGAATCTCGTTTATGCAAGATGTGTATACATCGTATTCTGGGATTCGAGAGACTTCATCAAACCAATCCCGGAAGTCCACTACGGCGGAACAACTAGGTGGCAAGCTGGGCAAAGTAAATTGTGCATGGGGTCCCTCGGGCGAGGAAGAAATACCAAGCACGAGCCCCTTCATATAAATTCCCAATATGAGCTAGTCGCGGGTTAGGGTTACCAACATAAAGCTGGTCATACCCAAATTGTCGGGCAAAACGGGAAGGAATATATGGCTCAATTATGCATCTCTCGCCTAGTCGAAATACCAGATAGCCCACTCTGATAGCAAGAAGCCATTGGAAAGTCCCCGTGTTTAAAAGCGAGGATCCTTCGAAAACCACGTCGCCAAACTTCGGGCCTTCTTCTTCAACCCCATCGAAGCAGGGGTGACAACAAAAGAGATCATAGTTGTTTTCCAAAGACAAGAGTTGTCTAGCCCGGACTATGTACATAGTTGTCCACGTGGCCGACTCGAGCCTCTGGATGAAAGGAACAGAAATTTCACTATCATGCATAATCCCCGTCATCAACGAGGGACAATGCAGCACAAACCAAGCCGCTACATAAGTATAGGGCATTGGTACACGGGGTTGGGGAGTCTTCCAAACTTTCCTCCCGGCAACATTCATCTCCTTGACATCGAGGAGTTCTGAAATCAGATCTCATAAACCTCTCTGCAGATAGCCCGTCATCACAGGGAGAAGACTTAGTGGTCTCCCATGAGCTAAGAGAACGGCTGGGTAGACGACCTCAACCAAGATTGATTCTGCCGGTCTTGACGGCACAACGCACCGTTTCAACCAAAGCATTAAGAAACCAGCAAAGAGTGCCATGTCAGAAATAGGAGTGGCGGCTTGATGATGAAAACTCTCAAACTCGCTGCTAGCTTCGAATCCATCTTCTAGACACTGATTCTTGTAAATGGCATTAGGAGCCCTGATGCGGGCTTTAATGCTCCTAGCAGAACTAACAGCAAGACGGGTCACCTTTGAATCCTTCTGACCCAAATTCTGAAATAAGTAATCGGCCCAAGCAGTATGCATAAGGCCACCCCCACGCGTCCCGATGACCTGAGCGCAGATATGGAAATGACACATTAACTCCCAAAAAGTGTCGTAAATCTCTGGGTGAGCAGTCTTTAGAATGGATAGTTCCTCAGTGGTTAGAACAAACTCTTCATAGGGCATTTGCCCAAAGGATAGTCCCGATACTGCATGCATCTCATGCAGAGCAAATCCTAACTCCCCGACTGGCGTGAAGAAGGTGCAGCTATCCGGATTATATCTCTCCAACATAGCAAAGAAGGAGGGATAATTCTGGGTGATCCCACGCCTCGTGGCCTGTATCGGTACTGTCAGACCAGACTGAGCAAGAGGCCCCTCAAGTCCCTCAAAGAAAAAGTCCACCATGCGTGTCCACCAGCCGTCTTCTCCGGAGAACACCCACCCTGGAGAACGAAAAGCCTGCACGGGAAATTCACCTCGAGCAGCAATAAACTGACGTATGAACACGTTCGCTGGAAGAGGCGCTTCCCGATCAAGTTCCTTCTTCTCAAATCTTCCAGGTCTTAGACCCTTGAGTTGCCCGCCAATTTGAACGCGAGATGATCGACCTGATCCAAACGATATGTTCTCCTTCTCTTTGACAAGGTCGAAGGCCAAACCCCTGCGACCACCAACAGTTAGAAAGTACGAAAGTGGGTACATTCTCTTCATGCTTGGAAGGTAGAATAAACAATCATCAAGTCTTCGCAGCATTCGAGAATCCTCTACATTCCCAACTTAGCCATCAGCTAAGATTTGGTCCCCGAACAAGAACGAGGGTTTAACAAACTGATCCAGACCCACGGGAGTTTCTAGATCCACATCGGTGATCAGAGCTCTAAGAGTGGAACTTCCGGCAAACCTAATCAAGTGTGTCCGCTCTAAGATGGGGGAAATGCACAAAGGAATCTCCCTGCGAAGACCAAAAGCTTTCCCTACTTCAGGATCATCAGTACAGCTGAAATGCTGCTCCGACAGAAGCGGCACATTGGGAAAAAGCACTGCGAAACAAGAAACTAAAATTAGTGATCAAAAAGAATCGCTAATGAAAAGAATTAGATTGAACACTCTTTGAAATTGGTGCTTCTAAGTTAGAACACAAAACTTCAAAGTCTGCGTTATTTAATCCGAACGCAGACATCAAGGCCTACGTTAGTGATCTTGAACGTAGACCTTAAGGTGTGCGTTACTCGTCATTAACGCAGACATTAATTCTGCGTTATTGGTTTTAAACACAGACATCAAGATCTGCGTTCCTAAATTTCTTTAAACATAGACTTCTAAGTCTGCGTTAGTTATCTCTAACACAGAATTCCGAAGGCATCTTATGTAAGATTGACACAAAGTTCAAACTCGTGTTCAGAGTTCATAATGAACGCAAAGTTCTAACTGTGCGTTCCAACCAAAACGAGTCGTCTTCCTCGTTGACAAGAACCCATCTAGGGTTTTCAAGAAAACTTGTCGAAACAAGTTGTTGTGGCCGCCACTTACCACAGCAACGAGGTCCAAGCATCGGCGGCGGTAATGTTGAAGCACCAGTAGGAGCAGTAACGCCGCCGGCGTTCTCGGTCGGTGATGCCTTCAAAGCAGCCTTAGCAGCCTTCTTCGAGCCCGAACTCATTCTTCTAGGCGCTATGAGTGCAGATGATCGGAGAAGACGAAGTCCATCGATGAAGTAATTGAAACGAGAGATCTCGTTCTTGGAACTAAGCGAGGCAAAAAGAGTCGAATGACTCTTGATGTGACCTTATAGGCTTATTTTATAACAGCCGTCAAGCTGTTAAATCGGTTCGGGACTCTAATCAAGAATCCTAACCAACTTTGAAACACGATCTTCTATGTTAATTGATAAGATCGGTTAGATCTTAACGCAGAGTTCACGTCTGCGTCTAAATCCCAAACGCTAGGCTTAGACCTGCGTTATAAGAGTTCTTAACTCTGCGTTTCGAACCTTAGACGCAAAGGTCACCCCTGCGTTAGGGTTATTTAAAACAAAGGACACACCTTTGTATTGGCAAAACATGATACTTATTCCTTAAGCTCATGAAATCTTTGGTTAAATTTCTGTATTTCCTAAACAGAGTTTAAATCCTCGTCAGGTTAATATTACACCTCAGACGACTGTCAGCCCCACAGAGCTTGAATTTGGTTTGCATCATCGTAACGATAATTCCTCTGACAAAAATCCACTTATCGACTCTCACCAACAGAGCGATAAGTCCTCAAAATTGCTCCGATCGCAATATTCCTCTTGTCACGTTAACACTACACTTCTGACAAAAATCCACTTATCGACTCTCACCAACAGAGCGATAAGTCCTTAAAATTGCTCCGATCGCAATATTCCTCTTGTCACGTTAACACTACACCTCTGACAAAAATCCACTTATCGACTCTCTCTAATAGAACGATAAGTCCTCAAAAATTGCTCCGATCGCAATATTCCTCGTGTCACGTTAACACTACACCTCTGACAAAAATCCACTTATCGACTCTCTCTAATAGAATGATAAGTCCTCAAAAATTGCTCCGATCGCAATATTCCTCTTGTTACGTTAACACTACACCTCTGACAAAAATCCACTTATCGACTCTCTCTAATAGAACGATAAGTCCTCAAAAATTGCTCCGATCGCAATATTCCTCTTGTCACGTTAACACTACACCTCTGACAAAAATCCATTTATCGACTCTCTCTAATAGAGAGATAAGTCCTCAAAATTGCTCCGATCGCAATATTCCTCTTGTCATGTTAACGCTACACCTCTGACAAAAATTTACTTATCAACTCTCTCTAATAGAGTGATAAGTCCTCGAAATTGCCCTGATCGCAATCTCTCATATGTCATATCAAAATCATACCTTTAATAAAATTAATCTACTAACTCTTTTCAATAGAGCATTAGATTCCAAAAATTTCTGTTATGTTAACAAGACACCTCTAACAGTTCTAACCTGTCCGAACCAGTTAATTCTTTCACAAAGAAATAACGAGTGTTCATATACCCATCCCCAACAAATTAAAATTCTTCTGGAGTTATCTTAGATGATAATAAAGGAAATTTAGGCCTTTCCCATACGATTTAATCATTGCAAGTCAGAATGCGACACATGCAATAAACCAAAATCATTCTTTTTATTTAGCTCAGAAATATTAAAGAGTGATACAAAAACCCTGTTCTTATCAGGCAAAAAGAACAATACATAATTAAGCCTCTGGATTAACAAAAGTGAAAGACGCAAGTCGAGATTTTATAGCAGATAGTCTTTCCTCGTGAGCACCCTGCACCAT
>BQKN01063215.1:102460-119317 GCA_022839385.1 Asparagus kiusianus
CGGTTTTAACAACTCTGTTACAGAGTTTTCAACTCGCTCTGAGTTCTAAAAACTCACTAAGAGTTCGTGATTAACTTGCAATACAAGTTAATTACATCAATCAGTTATTCGGTTTTTCAACAACTCTTTTCAGAGTCTCCAAACTCGTTCTGAGTTTCTTACACTTGTTAAGAGTTCTAAACCGAATTCATCAAACAAGTCAATTGTTCCAGTGAGATATTATGGTCGGATCGTCAAGGGAGAGCAAGTTCGACGAAATCAATCGAAGGAAGCACTCCATCGCTACCAAGAAGAACCCAGTTTTAAACAAAGGAGAAAACCGAATTTGTTTTCTTCTCTTTTGTAATCAAGTTGTAATCGGAATCAAAGAAATATAAATCAATTTTCTTTTATTCTTTTCGTTGCAATTTTCCTACATACAAACCATTGAATAACGGATTTGTTATGAGTGGAGGTCAAGTTTGAAGAAGAGGATAAAACTTTGCTATTGCTACGATCCTTGCCATCGTCATTCAAACATTTCCGGACCACACTCATGTTTGGCAATGAGACTCTTTGATTTGAAGAGGTTGTTCAAGACATCATCTCTCATGTTAAAATGAACAAGAGCACGGGAGCTAACTTGAAAAACGAAGGCCTACTCGTCAAGGGGTTGAATGATCAGGGTCGACCAAAGGAGAAAGGTGCCAAGTTGGACAACCGTGGAAGATCTAAATCCAAGAGCCACAAGGAGAAGGAGTGCTACTACTGCCATAAGAAAGACCACTTCAAGAAGAACTGTAAAAAATTCAAGGCAGATCAGAAAGAAGGGAAGAAATCTGAAACCACCTCTTTGGCTGGAGTTACCACGGAGAACAGTGTTAAGCTTCTTTCGGTTATGTCAGGTAAAACCATTTCTAATTCATGGATTTTTGATTCAGGTTGCTCTTTCCATATGTGTGCAAACAGGTTTTGGTTCAATACATATAAAAAGAAGGATGTAGGTGAAGTCCTTATGGGGAATAATGCCACGTGCAAGGTCATTGGCATTGGCACAATGAATGTGAAGATTTATGATGGCATCATTCGCACTTTCGGCAACGTGTGACATGTTCCTGCACTCAAAAAGAACCTGGTTTCTTTGGGCACTCTAGACGCAAGTAGCCTCACCTACTCCTCAGGCGGAGGTAAGATCAAGATTTGTAAGGGCTCGATGGTGATCCTGCGAGGAGAGAAGCTTCCCAACAACTTGTACAAGCTTCTAGGAGATATTATCTTTGGTGAAGTTACTGTATACATAACTTCCAAAGAGGACTCCAAGATTAACTCTGAGAAAGACTCGGCTCATCTATGGCATCTTTGTCTTGGTCATATGAGTGAGCGGGCTATGGAGGAACTACACAAGAGGAACTTGTTGAAGAACATGGAGGCTTGCAAGTTGGATTTCTACAAGTATTGCGTACTTGGAAAGCAATGCAAGGTGGATTCTCGACTATATTCACTCTGATGTATGGGTGTCTGCACCTACAAATTCTCATGGTGGTGCTCGCTATTTTGTCACCTTCATGGATGACTATTCGCAAAAAATTTGGGTCTACTTCTTGCGGGAGAAATCTGAGATCTTTGAGAAGTTCAAAGAATGGAAGGCAGAAGTAGAGAACCAAACTAGATGGAAGATCAAGTATTTGCGAAGTGACAATGGAGGTGAATATCGTGATGGGTGATTCCTAGCATTTTGCAAGCAAGAAGGCATTACGCGATACTTTACCGTGAAGAAAACTCCACAACAAAATGGCGTAGCCGAAAGGATGAACTGGACTCTCATGGAGAAAGAAAGATGCATGAGACTTCATGCTGGATTGCCCGAGTCTTTCTGGGCTGAATCTGTTAACCATGCTGCCTATTAGTTAATCGGTCACCATCTAAGCTGCTGAACTTCAAATGTGTCGGATAAGTATGGTTGGACAAAGAAGTTGACTATTCTACTCTGAATGTTTTCGGATGCAAGGCGTATGTTCATATTCCGAGTGATGAACGGAACAAGCAGAAGCCGAAGTCACTCGAGTGCATTTTTCTCGGTTTTGAGAAGGGAGTGAAACTCTACAAGTTGTGGGATCCAAAAAACAAGAAGAAAGTGCTGAGTAGAGATGTCGTGTTTGATGAAAGACTTGGAGTTGAAGCTATTGACAAAGATGAGGATCATTGTCATATTAAAATTCCTTTGTCAACGGAAGGTTATATTCCAGAAAGTCAAGCTGAGGTGGAGCAACACGACGAACATCAACAAGCTGAAGATGTTCATGCAGAACCTACAAGCATAGCACAATCAAGACAGAGAAGAGTCATCAAACCTCCTCAACAATTTGCATGGGAAGATGAAGCCTGCTATGCACTCTTAGCTAGCGGAGAAGATCCTTCTAGTTTTAAAGAAGCAATGGAAAATGATGAGCGGCAAGAATGGATAGGTGTTATGTCGGAGGAGATGGAATCTCTCCATAAGAACTCTGTTTGGGAGTTAGTTCCAAAACCGCAAGATCAAAAGATCATCGGATCCAAGTGGGTTTATCGGAAGAAAGAAAGCATAAATGAAGCAGAGGCTCCTACCTACAAAGCAAGGTTAGTTGCGAAGGGGTTCTCGCAAAAGGAAGGAGTAGATTATGATGAAATTTTCTCTCCAGTGGTTAAACATACATCCATTCTGGTGTTGCTATCTCTTGTAACGCAGCATGACATGCAGCTAGAACAACTCGACGTGAAGACAGCTTTTCTTCATGGATAGTTGAAGGAACCCATCTATATGGATAAGCCAGAAGGATTTGTGGAGGAAGGAAAAGAAGACTTTGTGTACAGATTGAAAAAGTCTTTGTATGGGCTCAAGCAATCCCTAAGACAATGGTACAAATGCTTCGACTCCTTCATGCACCGAATTAGTTACAAGAGAGGTGAGTATGATTGTTGTGTTTACTCACACACATTTGATGATAGCCACATGATTATTTTGATGCTGTATATGGATGACATGTTGATTGCATGTCGAGATATGTCAAAAATATATGAACTCAAAGGAATGCTGAGTTTGGAATTTGACATGAAAAATCTTGGTGCCGCCAAGAAGATTCTCGGAATGGAGATTAAAAGAGGCTGGGATAATGGGAGATTGTACTTATCTCAAAGCAAGTACATTGAAAAGGTCCTTGAAAGATTCAACATGATCAATTCCAAGCCTGTGTCCACTCTATTGGCTACTCACTTCAACTTAAGTACAAAGCAGATGTCATCTACAGAAGTTAAAGTTGAAGAAATGAATTAACACAATGGTATGCACAAGGCCAGATCTCGCTCAAGCTTTGAGCGTGGTGTCAAAATACATGTCAAATCCAGGTAAAAATCATTGACAAGCTGTCAAATGGATTCTCAGATACCTGAAGGGCACCAGAAACAAGGGGATTATGTTTGAAAGACAACTTGAAGAGGCGTGCATCACTGGTTTCGTCGATTCCGATTATGCAGGAGATTTAGACAAGAGAAGATCCACAATAGGATACTTTTTCACTTGCGGTGGAGGACTCATATCTTTGAGATCCATGCTACAATCCATCAGTGCCTTGTCTACCACAGAAGCCGAGTACATGGCATTAACAGAAGCTACAAAGGAAGCCATATGGCTCAAGGGCTTAGCAAGTGATTTGGGTCTAAATCAAAACTCTATGAAAATTTAATGTGAGAGCCAGAGTGCTATTTGTCTTGCAAAGAAACAGGTATTTCAAGCAAGGACAAAACACATTGAAGTACGCTATCATCGGATTCGTGATTGGCTTATGAATGGAGAGGTCGATGTGAAGAAAGTTCATACTGATAAGAATGCAGTAGATTTTCTCACTAAACCTGTTATGGCGGAGAAGTTCAAGTATTGCTTGAGTCTGCTAAATCTGATGACATGTTATCTCATGAGTGCACCTAGTCACCAGAGGTGTGAGGAGATGAGTTAATGCTCATAAAGATGAAGCAATTGAAGCTAGAGCATGACTTGCTCTGAAGTTCCGGAGTCTAACTTCTTAGATTCCGAAGATCCATGTTTCGGTGATAAGTGTTCGTGATTCAGAAGACTAATGCTCCAAAGATGCAGCTGACAATTTCGAGTGGCATTGGATATCTCGCCAAGGTGGAGATTGTTGGAGTTGGCTCAATTTCCAACTCATTTATTACTGTAGTTTTTTGCATGCAAATACAATTTTGCATGGTCTTTTCAGGCATGATGCAGTCATTATTTGGCTCGAAAATCTACATGAACGTTGTAGAGGTGCATGTATAGTTTACTCCAAGGTTTGAATCACAGGAAACGAAGCAGTATTGAGGGAGTTATGGTCAGTTAAAGTACCCTACTTGAATCTGGACAGATTTGTGTATTCTCAAGCATTTTGGAAGATGAAAAGGTTCATCAAGGTCTATAAATAGGCATCCTCTAATTGTGGAGAGATCATCCAAAAAATCATCCAAGTTTTTCACTTGTTCTCTTGAAATTATAGAGAGTTAGAGTGAAGGAGAGTCTCTTGTGTTATAGAGATCTCTAGTGTTGAGTTAAGAAAGAAGGAGGGTGTGTAAGGGCTGTGTGGAAGTCGGCGTTGTCGGGTGTGTCGTGTATGCCTTGTACACATTTGTTGATTCCATTATAGTGAAGTATCCTCCGAGCTCCAAGCTCAACCCGTGGTTTTTCCCGTTTGGGTTTTCCACGTAAATCCGTGTGTCCATATTTGTGTGATTGTCTTTTATCTTTTTGTCATTAAGAACAAGACCCTGAAGTGGTGTTGAGAAGTTTCGTGATTTGTCAACACCAACACCCACCCACCCACCAACACACCCATGTGCATGCAGGCACACACACGCGCGCTCACACACATGCACACATGCACACGCGCACATGCACGCACGCGCACGTACGCACGCACACGCACACGCACGCGTTTGCACGCACTCACGCACCAGGTAGAATGATTTCTTGAATCAGGAGGAATTGTATTGAAATAGAAGGTGAGGGGATGATTGAAATAGAAGGTGAGGGGATGAGTATACGAAAGGGGTTCAGTTACAAGTCGTGATCAAAGAGAGGGATTCAATTAGCAGTCATGATTCGAGAGTGAGAACACACAAGATATATACCCAAACAAAAAAGATAGGGGAAAAAAATCTTATAAACAATCCTCTCTGCAAAAGGGTACGATGAGGAAGTAAATTCTGATGTGTTTTACTAATTTCAAATCAGTTGTCATGCCCCAGGCCCACAAGCCCGTTGGCGCGGGCAAGTTATAGGACCCACCGAGAGCAATTCGATCGTTGGCTCAATCCACTATCAAAATACTAGCACTGGTTGTTCTTGGGCCTTGGGTTTTTCTCTATTTAAACCACTAATATTTCTTCACATTAGTCCATTTGGGACTAAAGTGAGGGTGTCACATGGGACTAAAGTGAGGGTGTCACATAATATCATTTGTATCTCTAAATCCAAACAGGTTTATGTATCTGTCTTTAAATACTATCGGTGTAATTCATGATCAAAGTAGGTTGTACACATACTCTTAGGAGACAAAAACCCAAAGTATCCCCAACCCATTCAAAACTTCTCTCTCTCTCTCTCTCTCTCTCTCTCTCTCTCTCTCTCTCTCTCTTTCTCTCTCTTCTTAACAAACACCCTAAATGTGAAAAATTTATAAAAACACCATAAATATTTGGAAAATTATTGAAAGTACCCTAAATGAAAAATTTATAAAAACACCCAAATTTTTTGAAATTTGCAAAATAAACATCATAAGTATGTTAAAATTTATTAAAAACACCCTAAATGCAAAATTTATAAAAACACCCTAAAATTTCAACCTAATAAATAATAGGCTAAAAATCTAGGAATTACAAGATTATCCCTTTAAAAATTGTAATTTGTAGAAAATACCTTAAAATTTTCAACAATTATAAAAAACACAATAAAAATTTATAAAAACACCTTAGAAAGATCAAAATTTCACCATTTACCAAAAACATCTATTTTTAAGTTTTGATCCTTAAGGATGTTTTTGTAAACTTCAAATTTTGAGGGTGTTTTTGCATTTTTAAGAAAATTCAGGTCATTTTCTACAAATTCTAAAAAATTAAGGGGGTGGTTTATAATTCTAGATTTTCACCGTACTTTTGAAATTTTTAGGGTAGTTTTTATAATTTTTAAATTTTAATGATGTTTTTTCAATTTAAAACTTTTAAGATGTTTTTTGCAATTCTAAAAGCTTTTTTAGAAGGTTGTTTCCTTTAACCTCAAGACTTACGAATTTCTTAATGCAAGGGTGGCAGGGTTAGAGGAAGAGAGAGAAGTAAAATGGGAGTTTTTTAGGTTTTTTTAATGGGTTCATGTAGTTATGTAGTATATTTAGGAGATAGGAAATAAAAACAAACAAACACGGAGATAGGAAATAAAAACAAACAAACACATACACACACATATGAGAAAAATGTAGGAACTTTGGTACTAAACATAAATCTTATGCTTAGTAGTCTCATTCACTTTCCAAATCATGTGAATGTGGTCCCAAATTTGAAAAAGTGTATGGAAATGAGCCACGTCACTACGAAGCATAAAAACTTGTACTTGGTACCAAGTTCCTCCATATTGCTACATACACACACATATGTATATTTGGATTTATAGGTACAATAAATCTATTTAAATTTAAAAATAAATCAAAGTAAAGCTTGGGTCTAAAGGCAAAAACCCCATGAATTAAATGGTACTTGTGGTTGTTTTAATGAGAGTCGACGAAATGTAAGTTATGTAGGCTCTAAAGGGGCTCAAACGGAAAATAGTATAATAAGGCTTCGTTGGGCTAGATGAGAGTGTTGCGCGCAGCAAAAATTTCAGCAGCACTTCGGCAGCACAACAAGAGAGCTAGGTCGCAATAGGAATTCCTGCTTCACAAAGGAAACAAGAATCTTAAGCAAAATATCTCAACCAAGTGAGATCTCAGCTCTTCCTCTCATCAGTTCTAGGACTGACCTCTCGAGGGAACCTAGAAGCTATTACAAATCACACAAATAGCGATACAACCAATTTTACGTGGTTCGGCAAATTGTCTATGTCCACGGGGCAAGGAGGAGGAGATCTACTATTAGAGGGGGAGATCTACTATTAGAAGGAGAGATTATAACTAGGGTTTATAATCACTCACAACCTAAACCCTCAAAACAAACTCTCAAATCCCTCACAATATCTCTCTACAAAAGGATGCACAAAAGCCTGCACTTTTTCTTCTTGCCGCAGAGAATCCCCGCAGCCAAAACAAATCTCCGGGCGTTTTCCCTCTTTGCTGCAGCCGCCTAACAAAAGTTCCGTACCCAAAACCTCCTTCGCTTGCACACAGCCCTAGAACTAATCTGAAGAGAAATATATAGTTACGGAATCAGGTGGGCTTGCATCTCGTGATTGAAACGAGAAAAAAAAATGCTCACGAGGCTATGCTTCTAACTCGTGGCCCCAATGAGTTCACCTCACCTGCTCACGCGTTTCCTTTGTGCTGCTTGCAGTACTCACGTGGGAGTGGCCCACTAATCCCACGAGCACTAATCCCACGAGTTCACAATTCTCCACCTCGGTAAAGTTTTTCCAAAACTGAGCCGACACCAAAGCATCCAAATGTCCCAACTTGTTGTGTCCAGTACGAACTCAATCCACAACAAGTCGAGGACCCGAACGAGAGTCCAAACAATCTTATCCCCATCAACTAATCCAAACCGGCTGCATCGTAAAGACTGCCTACGTAGCCTCTTGTCCAAGGAATCAAGCCGAACATAGTTCACCCAAATAGCCGTTAACGGCCTCAACAATTACGAATATGCAACAAGTTTCGACAATGATCAAACTTGTTACTCGGAACCACCTTAGTGAGCATATCTGCCGGATTATCCTTTGTGTGAACTTTCACAATTTCCACATCACCATCTTCAAGAACATCCCGAATAAAGTGATAACGAACATCAATATGCTTCATCCGCGCATGAAAAACCTGATTCTTTGCCAAATAGATAGCACTCATGCTATCATAATGAATAGTGACAGACCTCTGCGATATACCAAGTTCCTCCAAAAGTCCTCAAAGCCTAATAGCCTCCTTCACAGCCTCCGTAACTGCCATATACTCTGCCTCCGTCGTAGACAAAGACACTGTCGACTGTAAGGTGCATCTCCAACACACCGGCGCATGGGTCAAAGTAAACACATACCCCATAGTAGACTGGCGCTTATCCAAATCCCCGGCATAATCCGAATCAACGTAATCAATACATAACTGCTCACCTGTAGTGTCCCGCTCATAAACTAAACCAACATCGAGCGTACCTCGAATGTACCTCAAAATCCATCTCACGACGTTCTAATGACCCACTCCTGGATCATGCATGTATCTCGAAACCATGCTCACCGCCTGTGACAAATCCGGCCTCGTACATACCATTGCATACATCAAGCTCCTAACCGCGCTCGCATATGGAGTCTTCGACATCAACTCACGATCTTCAACTGACTTCGGTGAAAGACCAGCTGAAAGCTTCAAATGGGCTCCCAATGGTACACTAACTGGTTTCGTATCCATGCTAACATGGAATCGCTATAGAACCTTCTTCAAATAGGCCTCATGCGTCAAACAAATTCTACCCTTCTTCTTGTCTCTGCCGATATCCATTCCCAAAATGCGTTTGGCCTCACTCAAGTCCTTCATCTCAAACTCATTTGAAAGCTAAACTTTTAACTCATCTATAGCTGACCTGGAAGTAGAGGCAACCAACATGTCATCGACATAAAGTAACAAATAGATGTACGCACCTCTTTTCAACTTGCGAAAATATACACAAGGATCAAACTGGCTCCGAGTGTACGGATGACCAATCATAAAACCATCGAATCACCTATACCATTGTCGAGGAGACTGTTTCAAACCGTATAGCGATTTCTTCAATCTGCAAACCAACTTATCTTTCCCTGCAGCTCGAAATCCCAATGGCTGAGTCTTATATATTTCTTCATCAAGATCACCATAAAGAAATATCGTCTTCACATCCAACTGATCTAACTCCAAACCATACTGTGCCACCAAAGCTAGCAAAATCCGAATCGAAGAATGCTTCACCACCTGAGAGAAAACCTCATTATAGTCAATACCTTCCTCCTGTGAATAGCCCTTCGCAACTAACCTAGCATTGAACCTCAATGGAGTGCCCTCAATACCCTCCTTCTTCGTGTATACCCACTTGCAACCAATTGCCTTCCGCCCCTTTGGAAGCTCAACAAGCTCCTATGTATCGTTCTTATGAAGAGATTCCATCTCCTCCTACATAGCCACCTGCCACGAATCAGCCTCTGAACTCTGCTCGGCCTCTCTGAATGTAGTAGGCACCAACTCATCGATACTCTCCACCGGAAGTGCATACGCACCTGTGTCGGCATACCATGCTGGCATCTGTATGTTTCTCCTCTGTCTCCGAACCGCAATCGAATCCTGAACCTGAGCCGTCGGTCCCTGATCCTACACATCAGTACCCGTATCCTCCGTGTCACCGTCGTGCTCGCCTGGCGTCACCTCAGTCGGCACTCTAATGGATACTGTACCATCTGAACAATGTGGAGCTGCATCGATCTCCACCACCTACGATATCTCCTCCGTCGGGTCGCTCTCCACCTAATGAGAGCTGGAAAGCTTCAAGATAGAAGACTCATCAAACGTAACATCCCTACTCAGCATAATCTTCTTATCAACTGGATCCCAAAGCTTGTATCCCTTAACACCACACTTGAATCCTATAAATATGGCCTTCCTAGCTCGAAGTTCCAACTTATCTGTTCTCACATGATAAAATACAGGCACCCAAATACCTTGAGCTGGTCATAATCGTGTGCTGGCTCTCCCGACCACTTCTCCATAGGGGTTTTCCCCTCAATCGCAGATGAAGGCAGCCTATTAATGAGGTGGCTCGCATATGTAAGTGCCTCAGCCCAAAAGATCTTCTCCAAACTACTCTGCGACAATAAGCATTGGATCTTCTCCAGTAAAGACCGATTCAACCTCTCTACCACCCCATTTTGCTGCTTTGTATGACTGACTGTGAAGTGTCTCTCTATGCCCTCGTCTCGACGTAGCTGCTGAAAGGGTTCAGAAGTATACTCACCACTGTTGTCGGATCACAACGTCTTGATCTTTCTCCCAGTCTGCAGTTCCAATCTCTTTTTCCACTCCACAAACAAGTCTAGGACTTCACTCTTCTTCGTCATGGTGTACACCCAACAACGCCTAGAATAGTCATCAACGAATGTGACGAACCAATGTCGACCACCAAGTGATGCAGTCTTGGTGGGACCCCAAACATCTGTGTGCACGTAGTTCAGGATGCCCCTCGTCTGATGAATGGCAGTCCCGAACTTCACATTCGTCTTCTTGCCAAGAACACAGTGCTCACAGAACTCAATCTTCCTACTCTTGGCTCCCTTCAATAGCCCCTACTTGCACAATGCTTGCAGTGACTTTTCACCTGTGTGCCCCAACCTATAGTACCAAAGTCTACTCATGTCCGTTTCTGAAATAGCCAAAGCAACTTGGCCAATCTCAGTGCTTCCTTTCAGATAATACAAATTCTGATTGTGGACTCCCTTCATCACCACCAATGATCCCTTAGTAACCTTCGCTATAGCGTTTTCGAAAGTCACCTTGAATCCCTTCGCCTCCAAAGCTCCAACTGAGATAAGATTTTTCTTCAGTTGAGGAACAAATCTCACCTCCTTCAATTCACGGACTAGTCCATCGCGCATCCTAATCCGCACGGTACCTATCCCACAAACGCCACAGGATTGATCATTTTCCATGACAACAACACCCCCATCGACTTTCTCAAAAGATGCAAACCAGTCTCGCCTAGGGGTCACATGATAAGTAGCGCCAGAATCAAGCATCCAATCCGATACATCCACATGGTTCACCTCCGGAGTAATCAGTAGAGAAAAGCACGAATCATCAGAATCATCGTCTTTCGCAATATTCACCTCATTGGCCTTTGGGCCCTTTTTCTTGCCATTCTCTTTCTCCTTGAGCTTCGGACAGTCTCTTTTCCAATGTCCCTGCTCCTTGCAGAATGCACATTGGTTCTTTGCTAATTGGTGGTGACTTCTTGACTTTGACCTTCCTCTATTACCACCTTTCGGATATGGGCTTCTACCTCTCGTCGACAAGGCCTCGCCTGAAGTGCTAGCACGGGAAGTCTCCTTGTCCTTCCTCCTCAAATCGTAATTGGTCAATGCCTTAGTTACTTCACTATAGCTGATAGAAGATCTCCCGTTCAACAAAGTGAGCACGAAGGTATCATACTCCTCATCTAGTAAGGAGCCCAATAAAATAATAGTCTTGTACTCATCCGATATCTTCTCGTCAACATTCGCCAAGTCCGACAACAACTTAGTATAGTTGTTCACATGAGCTGCTAGCGAGGTGCCTCTAGACATCTGAAATCTGAAGAGTCTTCGCAGCAAGTGCAACCTGTTCTCAACACTCTTCGTGATATACTTATTGTTGAGAATTTCCCACATCTTCATTGCAGACGTCACCCCAATCACATCATATTTCAGTTCCTGTTCTAAACAGGACCTGATCACCCCATACGCGTTCCTATTCATCTTCTCCAATATCGCCTCATCATATTTAGGTGGTCTCTCGTGGACCATGATGGTCTCTTCCAAGTTCTGAGCATTGAGCGCATCCTGTACGTTGCTCATCTACAAACCAAAGTTGATTTTACCGTCATACTTCACCACACTAATCTTAGTGTTCTGAAAACCAACTTGTATTATACTCGCTATCGATTTGCTGCTTTCACCTTCTTCTCCCATTACGAACTAACTCTAAATTATAGAGAAAGAACAAATTTGATAAAAATTAGGAACCACCCAACTGAACCCTAGATCGGATTCCAAATAGATCTCCTATCCACACGAGGAAAGCGAAATCTCCAACGGCAACTCCTAATGCTATCTCCACCGAAGCCTAGAACTCCGAGAACCAAGTTTCACACAAGAATCTTCCTCCACCAAACTCCAAAACCCTAGATCTGAAATCTGGGCTCTGATACCACTTGTTGCGCGAAGCAAAAATTTCGGCAGCACTTCAGCAGCACAACAAGAGAGCCAGGTCGCAATAGGAATTCCTACTTCACAAAGGAAACAAGGACCTTAAGCAAAATATCTCAACAAAGTGAGATATCAGTTCTTCCTCTCATCAGTTCTAGGACTGACCTGTCGAGGGAACCTAAAAGCTATTACAAATCACACAAATAGCGATACAACCAATTTTACGTGGTTCGGCAAATTGTCTACATCCACGGGGCAAGGAGGGGGAAATCTACTATTAGAGGGAGAGATTACAACTAGGGTTTACAACCACTCACAACCTAAACCCTCAAACAAACTCTCAAATCCCTCACAATATCTCTCTACAAAAAGATGCACAAAAGCGTGCACTTTTTCTTTTTGCCGCAGAGAATCCCCGTAGCCAAAACAAATCTCCTGGCGTCTTCCCTCTTTGCTGCAGCCGCCTAACAAAAGTTCCATGCCCAAAAACTCCTTCGCTTGCACACAGCCCTAGAACCAATCGGAAGAGAAATATATAGTTACGGAATCGGGTGGGCCTGCATCTCGTGATTGAAACGAGAAAAAAAATGCTCACGCAACTATGCTTCTAACTCGTGGCCCCCATGCGTTCACCTCACCTGCTCACGCGTTTTCTTTGTGCTGCTTGCAATACTCACGTGGGAGTGGCCCACTAATCCCACGAGCACTAATCCCACGAGTTCACAGAGAGGATCTAATAGGCCGTTCTCATAGAAATCAGCTTTAAAATAGGATCATTCTATAGAAAACACATTCATTTTCAATTGTACATAAACCACCTTTAAACTACTTTTTGATGCAATCAACCACCTTGACTTATTTTTAAGTCAATTTTTTCAGCTTTGTTATAATTTTCAATTGTCAAAAACCAAGTATACTAGAGAGATGATCCTTAGTTGAGGAGTTGAGGTTATACGGGTCAATTACTGAAAAATTTTAACTAGAAACTAGACCTAGGTGGTTGATTGCAACAAAAAACTGCTTCAAAATGGTTTATGTATAAATTAAAAATGAAAAACAGTTTTTATAAAATGACCCTATTTTGAACGTGGTTCTAAGAAAACCTCGTATAGATATTTAGAATGTTTAGGCTTCACGAATCAAATTCACAGATAACCAAACAAAGTCTTATTTTAACGAGCAAAAAAGGGGGAAAGGTGTTATTTTGGTGACAAGAATTAGTCTAAGGTTAAAAAAACATATGCTATGCATGATAAGGAGCTAGAACTTTTGGAATAGATCTAGGTGCGGAAACAATCACTTTAGAAGCCCAGAAATATGAAGAACATACAACATTACATTAGTAAAATTATATCCATTAACTTTTATCATCACTTTAGAGTTTTGGTGTAACGAAATGATTCTTTAATATGATTTTAGATGAGACAAAGTTTCAGCCTAATAAAAGAACGCTCAACATGAGAGGACATGTAAGAAAATAAATCAATAACGTTCACCATAATATTGAAAATTGGGTGGAGTAACAAGGTCCTTTGACACGTTGTATATGGTGCAAACTAGTCATGCAAATGACATGATGTCATACAAAATACCTGCTATTGAACAATAATCACTCAAAAGGTCTCCACTATTATAGCATGGAAACCTTTGATCAATATACATAAATTTCTACCAATAGAAGTGTCCATTGCATCTCATACATCTCTATACTATGACGAGGGCGACCAGTCGGACGTATTAGCAGAATTCTAGCAATAAGGCCACAAATTTACATTGAAGGAGTCCATTCATAATACATTCATAATACGTGGATATACAGAAGTACACTACCACAGATGGTACATATTACATGCAGATTTTTACTTAGATTTACTTCGAATCACTGAAAATAGAGGAGTTCAAGACCTTGGAGAGGCTTCTCATATGATGTCAACAAATTCAAAGCCCCTGATTTTGACAGTATCTTCATCATTAAATCATTCCAAGTATCTACAGGACCAGGCACACACCAGTGAAGGCAGTCATTCTGTACTTTCACACTCTTATTCCCATGAAACGGATCAAATCTCCTATAAGGGCCAGGATGCCCATCTGGTCGAAGCAATGAAAGATGAAAAATATCAAGAAGTTCCAACTGAATCCCTCTTTTGGATGCAACAACCTTAGCCTTGTCATACTCCTCCACCTCAATTTTTTTCATATTATGATCACTCGGGGAACCATTAAATTGACCTTCTCTATATGGCTCTGATCGGTTACAAATCCCTCCATTGTACCACTCTCCATACTCAAAATGATCAGGTGACCATGTCCTAAAAACGACAAATGGCTTGTGATCTGATGAAGTGATGTAATCAAATACATGCTGAAGGGCTTTGCGATAAGGTTCGTATACACCAAGTTCTTTAAGGTTCTTTGTTCCACAGTTGTGGCAGCCGATAACAGTGTTATTTTCCCACGCGACTGTAGTTTTGAGAAACCACTGACCTCCGGCTATTAGTATATAGTCGTATTTGTGGTAATCATTAGTCCAACTAGCTTCTAGAATGTCAAGAAAAAGTTGGATGGTGCTGTTATCTTTTCCATCCTCGTTTTCATTGAACACAGCTTTGACGAGGAAAGGAGCCCATTTGGTTGCAATGGTGAAGTTGTGGTTGGGGAAGTAAAATGTCCGGGCTTTATATGACTTGTCGTGATAGATCTCAATAGGTTCTTCTACCTGAATTCAGAATAAAAAAATGGAAGTTTTGCATTCTTTTAATGATTGTGTAAACTATTATTTAGCAATAATTTAGACGACAAAATCAGTTGAGGGCTATTAATAGTTTAGGATTCGTGGTGAAGATAGCATAAAGTTGCAGTGTAGATGGCTCCTACTTGAGAAAATGTCAACCAAAAAAACAAAAGTATCCAATGCCACAAGAACTTACATGGTTCAGCAATTTTGGGATAATTAAGAATGTCATAACTAATGAATGCATAAGTGAGTGTAGGGCAGAGGATGTACTGGATTCTAATTCCTGTTATTAGAACTTCTGATACAACGCCGTTGCTAAATTATCCGCTACTGTAATTATGATTCACAGGAAGTAAATGTTTGAAGTCGAAGCTATGTTGAACAGAACATATATGGCATGGGGCAAGCAAAATTTCTGATATCAGAAATTTTGGTAAACTGTACTAGAGTGGAAGACAGGGCTAAATAGATATGTACATATTTACTTCTCATTGTAAACTCAATCACATATACCATACTTAACTATGTTAAGGAAAATGTTTTTTAAATGTACATTTCAGATTCTTAAACTTGACTAAGAACCATCAAGCTAATCAAATAGCAAGTTATATAAAACTGGTTGAGGGCAACCAAAAACAGAGATATGTATTTAATCCCTAACTCAATATCTTATAGCTTTTTGGCTAAATGGTCACTTGACAAGTTCATTTTTATGAAAAACATTGAATTTAACTAAAATCGCGAGATATCATGATTTAGGAAAACAACGGATAAACACATATAGCGAAGATTCATAAAATAAAAATTTGCACAGGAAAAGTATATCATCACAATTTTCAAATGCAAGTAAGGAATGCACCTCAGAAACTAGACAAATCAGTGACTGCATCTGGTTGCGGAGAATTGAGTCACCAATCGCTGCCCAAGATTTATGCCGCATCCTGTTCATGAACACAACAGGATCGAATGGAGGTAGATCACAATGGTATGGTTTCCATCTCCAGTAAAGATAATGACTATCAGGTCGTCCATTTCTCAGACAATTGTCCGAATCATCGATGAATTTACAGCTTGCATTATTGTAGGATGGACCTGAACGGTTTGGGATCCACTGTCCATGAAAAAGATTACATCGTCCTACATTGTATATCATTCAACTTTCAATACATTTACAGCTAAATGCAGATTAAAAAGTTTAAAAGCGCAAACTTGTATTTAGAGTTTCCAATCATTTAAAAAGCAGTAATGCCACATCAAGTTATTGATTTTTCTTTCTTTAAGTAACAAAAGGTTATCGATTTCCGTCATGCATAGGTTACCAGCAGAATTCACGGTATTTTCAGAAAATTTACATGATCCTCCATTAAGAGATCAGCAATCAGGCTTAAAGTAGGTTACTGCTACTAAAAGTTGCTGTAGTGGTAATATTTCTTAAGCTAATGTACTTACACATTTCACATGTCTTGCAAACTTTCCTCATGTTCATCAATAAAAAGTACATAGCTCTGTTTGTGTCATTCTATAAACTTGTATTAGCTCAGTAGTTCCAGAGCTTAAAGAAGATAAAACAAAGAATCATAAGTTTTCTATGCAGACATAATGGATTCTACAAGCTTCTCCAAAACCCGCATTAAGAAGTATCACTTTATTGAAATTCATTCTTAAACCATTGAAAACGATAGCAAAACGAAAATTTTCACCAAACAACAACACAAACAAATGTGACCTTCCTCTGAAGAACAAAATATATCAAATTTCAATTGTGTGTGTGTGTGTGTGTGTGTGTGTATATATATATATATATATATATATATATATATATGAGAAAAATGGGTATGCTTGGTACCAAACACAAATTTTGTGCTTGGTAGTGAGGTGTCTCATTCTCATCCACTCATTCAATTGGGGGGACCACATTCAACCCATGTGAATGTCGTCCCCCCATTTGAATGAGTGGAGGATAATATATCACCTCACTACCAAGCACAAAATTTGTGTT
>BQKN01063215.1:126318-141381 GCA_022839385.1 Asparagus kiusianus
AAATGCCTAGAACTCTTGAGAGTTGACTAGGTCTTTCTTTCCCCTAAGGCCTAGAGATGACTGTAGGAGTCAGTCGAAGGGTTATGCCTTAGGTTTATTTCTGATAAGGTATCAAGGGCTTGTGGCGGGTGCCTAGGTCTTACATGACGCCTAGGTCTTTAGCCATAGTGAAGCCTTGATCCTAACAAGATCAGAGTAAATTCTTATTGAATGACATTTTATCAGTTCTGTATTTTATATTGTCATGAAAAAATATCATTTGCAGTCATTTGATGCTCAGAAAGGGGGTTGAAGCACTTGTGATTTTGCTTCGGTTCTGCTTCATGGGTAATTTTGCAAAGGGTGAGGCCACCAGTATAGAACTTCTTTTAGTTGGATTTTGCTTGCTTTCATAGTAGACAACTTGTTGGTATGACGAAGATGAGTTGAAACTCTGCCATCTCATTATAGGCATCGAAAATTGCCTATAGGTCTCCATGAACAGCTCAGTGTTAAGGAACAACGATGAACGTCATTATCTAGTTCACAGGAGTCCAATTGATGTCGGTGAACGCTTGAAGTGAATCGACGAACTACATGAACTAACAGAATTTCGGAATAACAAAGGTACAGGCCAATCGAGAGCCCCGTGATGTTTACAAAAGAAACAATGCCCTTCGTGCCTCATTCGTTCTACAGATGATCCAACCATCAGAGCTGATAGAACTCCTCGTCGGCTTTCCAACGCACTTCGAATCACTTAAATCCGAGTTCGGACGAAGAATTTACAGCGGAAGCGGACAAATACACCATAACGGAGTGTCTCGGACCAACGAGACACCCTAAGGTGTCTCGGCTAAGGCCGAGACACCCTAGGGTGTCTCGGCTCAGGTGGAGACACCCTGGGGTGTCTCCAACGCAGAAATGGGCCTTTGTGTGATTTTAACCGCCCGGAACCCCTCAAGCCTATAAATACAAGCCTTAGACCCTCATTTTTTTCAGATCTGGAATTTTGGAGATTAGGCGAAGCCCTGCCGGATTGAAGACTGAAGGTGCATGAATTTCAGAGAGGAGGAGGAGAGATCGGATCTAGTTCTTCAACGCAAAAGAGAGAGATTCGTCAGATCTACAATTTCTCGGATCCGTTCCTTAGGATTATCCCGTTGCGGTAATCTTAAGAAGAGTGATTATCTCGCTTCGCCGAGATAAGAGCTACAATTTTCTCGATCCCTTCGCGGATAGACGAAGCTCTGCCTAATTTTTTAGCAATCAGATCTGATCGACGGTGGTCTATGGATAAACCCCAGCACAGGCAAAGACACCCACGCAAGCAGAAGATCGATAAACCATCTCCCTGCGTTTGTTTGACAAAGTTATAAACTTGTTTTATTTTCATTGTGTAAGGAGATCTTATAAAAGGATCAACTTTTTATTTTTTTCGAGTTTATTGTAATGACTAAAGTTGTAATAGATTCGATAGCAATGAAGACAGCAAATTTCACCGCAAACAAACGGGCGACCACAGTGGGAGCCAACAGCCTCGCTGCCGAGGCTGTCATGACGCAGCCGACGATCAAGATCCCGGTGTTTGAAGAGGTCGAATACGAATTCGACCAGCAGAGATTTGAAGAGTACATCTCCTCCTCCTCCTCCAGATCTGCTCTTCCTCATAAGCGCAAGAAGATCTCCTCCTCTCAGGAGATCCGTCGGTCTCCAGATCTAAAAACCGAAGAAGTCGATCTCCACGTCGTCGCTGTCGCAGTTGCACCTTGCAACGATCCGCCGGCATCCAATGAGACCAGATCTGCAGATCTGAACTCCTTCGCAATCAAGGAGTCAACTGCTGAAGGCGCGCTAACTCTATCAAAGAGAGCACGTCAAAGGAAACGCCAACGCCTCGCGTGCCAATTTGCCAAGGCTTTGGATCAGGTGGATGGACTCCGTTACCAAGGAGATCTGGAGTTCAGAAAACGCCAAATGGCTAATCTATCGCCACGACCAACATCGGAATCCTCCTCTCGGCCTCCCATTAACGAATGGGTTCGTGACAAACGAACCCGTTCTACTCTCGAGGAGCGAATCCAGAAGCGTCGCGCCTTGCTTGCGCATGCCCGGACCCTTGTGCGAAAAACACAGGAAATGCAAAAGGAAGAAGCAGTTAAGAGATCGCTAAGATCTAAGCAAGTGTGGATGCCAAAGGCCAAATCAACGCCTAAGGCAAAAGCATCTGAGGCTATTCTCCAGCCTTTGTCAACTCCAGATCCCGCTCCTCCTACTCCCGCACTTCCGGTGAAGCCTTATGACAGCGTGGGTCTCTCCAAATCTAGAATCCTATTGAAGGATCGCATTGGCCTGCTACCCGAAGATCGAGGCAAAGCGCCTGTTAAGGAACGCCTGGGACCATTGAAGGAACCCCGAACAAACATCCAGACTGGGGGTCGTACGCGACCTCCTAACAAATTAATTTCTACAACGGCCCGCTTGGCGGTGCGTGCAGAAAACCAGGAGCCCGTTAAGGTTCCACCCTCACAAGGGTGTGATTCCAAACGTGTGACTCCTGTAGACGCCAACAAGGTGATGTTTACTCAGATGAAAACGCGTCAGACAAACGAACGAGTTATACCTGAGGATTCATGTAAACAGCCGATAGGTTGTTCTGACTGCAACGTCGATGAGTTGTACTATCAAGCTAGGGGTGCGAATAAATCTCGAAAGAGAAGTACCCGGGAAGCGGACTCTCACTGTCCGTGTACCAAATTTATCAGGGCAGTATTATTAGCGTGTAGCTGCCCCAAGACCGCTCCACAGAGGGTCTCGATATTTGAGAGGATCTCCACTGAAGCATCAAAGCCCAAATCAAGACGTTTTCACAAAAGACGATCGGTTGTTCGAGATGATGAATTCCCAGAAGTTACCATCAACATGGTCAATAAGGGAAAATCTCCGATTGTTTCAAGTGGTTCCAACCCGAATTTCTCTCCAGGAAGAAGAGTCAATTCGGGAATAACCCAACGAATATCTCAGCTTCAGCTAGAAGCCGTCGGATATAACGATTACCCTGAGATCTATGAAGGAATCCATTCTGATGACGAACTCTCGGATTCTTATTCCGCACTCGCCTCCGACGATACAACGTCTAGAATAGGACAAGCTCAGGAAGTGTTCATGATCAACACCGAGCAAATAACCAAAATCATTGAGGATGCTCTAGCCAAGCAGAAAGAAACATTCAAAATTGAAATGGAAATGGCTATGCAGGAGATGAGACAAATGCATGACCAACAAATCCGAGCTTTGTCGAATCAGCTAGTTGAATCCAGCCGTCGCACACAGAACGCCGCAGTTGACAGCGATCCAGAAGTGGACGAAATCATCATGGCCGACGTACCTCCCAAAAATACTGGTTGTGGTTTAAATGCACACCCTACAGATAATAATATTGGGGGTGGTCCCACCAAAGATGACAATGCTGGTGGTGGCCCCGTTATTCCTCTCGAAAGTTGCCCAAAACAGGATATAGATGAGGACGAAAAGATGAAGGATCTCGAGAAAAAAATTAACGCTTTAATGTCTGCTCAAGAGGTAAAGAAGACCGGCATTCCGTGTCCTTATCCGAAAGAGTGGGACTCGATCCCGTATCCGGTAAAGTTCAACCTGATCAACTTCACGCCATTCGACGGGAAGGGCTCGCCCACTCAGCATCTAATCTACTTCAAGTCCCACTTGGGCACGATCTCCGGCAATAAAGCCTTGATGGTTCGGTCATTCGTCGGCACCCTTCGCGGGCCTGCCTTCGATTGGTATCGGCGTCTTAAATTTGGAAGCATCAACAGCTGGGAGGACCTGGAGAGCATGTTCCTCGCTCATTTCTTCGATGATGATGCCGAAGTGTCGATCAGGACACTCTTCGATGAGAAACAAAAAGACGGAGAGTCGGTGGATACCTTCATCAAACGCTTCCGCAATCAGGCAATGAACTGCAAGGATCCCATCACGGAGGAATTCATCTTGCAGACTTGTCATAACAATTTGTCCATTAACATCTTGGACGTTATGGGAGTAGAGCCGCTCAATACCTGGAAAGAGTTGAAGGTGCGTGGAGAGCAGGCCGAACGCTTCCTCAGAAGGAGGAAGGTCGAAAGAAGCCAACCGATGGCTAACCTTCTGAACCCGAGTCGCATTTCCCATGATGAAGGGAAGGCACCTACAACAGCTGTTGATGTTAATCAGACGTCACAACAGCAGCCCCTTTGAGACCCTTCTCGAAAAGACTTTGGATCAGAGGCTCCAAAAAGAGTACTCATTCAAGGACGAAGACGTTCCAGCCATCTTCGAGACCCTTCTCGAAAATAATAAGATCAAGCTGCCACCCATCACGAATCAGGAGGAAGCTGACAATACTGCAGATCCGAAGTACTGCGCGTACCACAGGAGGATCCTTCATCCCACCAAGGCTTGCTTTACTTTAAAGAACAGCATCCAGACCTTGGTTGAAGCCGGCGTCATAACGCTAGAATAAGCCAAATGCGAATGGCAAGACTCCGATAAGTATAAGAGTATAAACTGCTCCTTCCTACACTCCGAAGAGTATATGAGTACAAACTGCTTCTCAATCCTTCGACCGGTATAAGAGGTTAAACTGCTCCCTGATACTCCAATAGGTATATGAGTCTAAACTATTTCCTTTCTTCCACGGGAAGTTCCTGGAGAATGCCATGCGTGGTATTCTTAAGGATAACCCGATCATGCAGCAGATATAATGATAAACCCAGTTTCGCAAGAAAAGCTGGGGGTGGATAATTCATGTAACGGGAAGTTCCCGAAAGAATGTTACATGTAATTTTCTTAGGGATAACCCGATCATTACAAAAAAAGTGATAAACACTAAACCCTACTGTGATTTCCTAACACTCTTTTGCTGAGATGAGATTCGATCACTTTGTTGGATCAATCTTCCCTCACAAAACTCCTGTTGGTGTTTAACGACTCACAGTCTTCCACCATAAAATCCCTCACTGATCAAATTAATTGACAGTGGGTCCACTAAAATTCCTTTCGGTTAAATCCACTCAAACTTTCGATGTATCTGTGCACTCAACACTCCCATCGTTAGAATCCGGATATAATACTTGGAATTTTGATATCAATCCTTGGCGAATTGTCAAACCCCTTCGTGTTAAGACCTTATAACTTAACACCAGGAATTTCTTCTGAGTAATTTGTACAAGTCAACAGTCCTATTGTGATTTGTACTCCCACACCCACTTGGTCAAACCTTCCTACAGTTAGGGTCAAAACCAAAATTCCCTCTCGATTCCTCCAATGAACGAGAGGTCCACTTTCAAACCGAGTGATCAAACCTTCCTACAGTTAGGGTCATCTCAAGCTCCCGCTTGGTCAAGCCTTCCTACAGTTAGGACCAAGACCACGATTCACTCTTGATAAATGAGAAATTCATCTTTAGTTTGATAATCAAACCTTCCGACAGTTAGGGTTATCCGAATCTTTTCGATTCTCGGAGTGGAGATCCCACTCTTAGTTTCACCTTTCCGGATTCTGGGGGTGGAGATCCCACCTCGAGTATCCTTTCCAACTGGGAATAGAATATAAAATTCTTCCTTCCTTGTATTCGGGTTCGCCTTCACCCTAAAAGAAGACCGGGAAATAGAATATTAAATTCTTCCTTCCCACACCAATCCTTTTCCAAGAATTTAGGATTCATCCTAGGAAGTTTATCCTGAATCCTAAGTAGGGATAATTCTGCACCTAACACGCGCTGCCGGTTTAGTCTTTCTCCGTAGAAGAAGACACCAGAGTTTGATTCTGGGGCATTTTATCCTAAAACCTAAGCAGGGATAAGTCTGCGCCTAACACGCGCCGCCGGTTAGTTCTTAACCGTTAAAAAGAACACTCGCCCACATATTCAACATTGTGGCAGGTTGTTATTAATAACACCAAAATCCATGCCTTACACGCATGGGGAATTTCATCCTGAATCCTAAGAAAGGATATGCTGACGCCTAACACACGCCGCCGGTTTAGTCTTTCTCCGCAGAAAAAGACACCAGAGTTTGATTCTGGGGACTTTCATCCCGAATCCTAAATAAGGATGAGTCAACGCCTAATACGCGTTACCGGATGCCATGTTCCAGTAAGAAATGACGAAGTCTATGTATTCAAAATCATAGCATTAAGTCTAAGAGAAGCAATTCTCTTAGCACAACGTTACATGTGAAATGGGTTTTAATAATTCACATGCTAGCCCGATTCAAACGGTAATCGGTAAAGGTACGTCAAACCCGTTGATGGCTGGGGGTTTGCCAAAAATCCCAAAGTCTATGTCTAACACGCATTGCCGGTTAGTCTTTGACCGTAAAAAGGACAAAAGACCACATATTCAACATTGTGACAGGTTATTATTAATAACACCATAATCCGTGCCTCATACACATGGGGAATTTTATCCCGAAGCCTAAGTAGGGATAAGCCAACGCCTAACACGCGTTGCCGGTTTAGTCTTTTACCGATTGAAGAAGACACCAGAATCTGAGTCTGGGGACTTTTATCCTGAATCCTAAGTAAGGATAAGTCAGCGCCTAACATACGTTGCCGGATAGCCTATTCCCGTAACAATGGCGAAGTCTACGTATTCAAAGTCGTAGCATCAAGTCTAAGGGAGTTTATTCCTTTAGCACAACGTCACATGCGGAACGGATTTAAACAATCCGTTTGCTAGCCCGACTCAAACGGTAGTCGGTAAAGGCACATCAAATCCGTTTATGGCTGAGGATTTGCCAAAAAATCCTAAGTCTACGTCTAACACACGTTGCCGGGTAGTCTATTCCCGTGAGAAAGACGAAGTCTACGTATTCAATGTCGTAGCACTAAAAGGGTTAACTCTTTTAGCTTAACATCACATGTGGAACGGACTTAAACAATCCGCATGCTATCCCGACTCAAACGGTAGTCGGTAAAGGCTCATCAAACCCGTTGATGGCTGAGAATTTGCCAAAAATTCTATAAATGCGAGTCATTGACGCACCAGCTCCACTAGTTGGTCTCGTGACTTGAGCATCCAACAAATTCAGGATAAGATCCACACATGCAGATGAATCAGCTTTAACAGATGGTCCTGCAATCCCAACATTTAGGACCGCCATGCTCCAATACCTTAAGAGATTAAGCTGTGTATACTCCAGAAAACGTATGAGTATAAACTGTGTCAACGTCGGGTGATCTAAAACCCTAAGTCAACGCCGGTCAACGCGTAACCCTAGGTCAACGCCAGTAACGCGTTGCGACCAAAAAGTCAACATTCGACGTTCGAAACCCTAGGGTCAACGCCGGTCAACGCGTAACCCTAGGTCAACGCCAGTCAACGCGTTGCGATCAAAAAGTCAATTCAATGACACGAGCCAGACTCAATTCATCAGCTGTAGATTTGAGACTTCGACGACGGCCAGACGATAAACGCAGTGCCGGAAGAATTTTAGCTATTCACCAAAACATCGAGTAGACTAAAAATTGAAGGAGTCAAGAATCGAAGCTAACTGCAGGTCCTTTACACCGATTGAAGGTTGGACCAATCACGTCCAAAGTATTCCAGCCTCTTCTATAAAAGAAATAAGTCTGGAACGCTTTGGAGGGGGTATCTGTAGGCATCGAAAATTGCCTATAGGTCTCCATGAACAGCTCAGTCTTAAGGAACAAAGATGAACATCATTATCCAGTTCACAGGAGTTCAATTGATGTCGGTGAACGCTTGAAGTGAATCGACGAACTACGTGAACTAACAGAATTTTGGAATAACGAAGGTACAGGCCAATCGAGAGCCCCGCGATGTTTACAAAAGGAACAACGCCCTTCGTGCCTCATTCGTTCTACAGATGATCCAACCATCGGAGCTGATAGAACTCCTCGTCGGCTTTCCAACGCACTTCGAATCACTCAAATCCGAGTTCGGACGAAGAATTTACAGCGGAAGCGAACAAATACACCATAACAGAGTGTCTCGGACCAACGAGACACCCTAAGGTGTCTCGGCTAAGGCCGAGACACCCTTGGGTGTCTCGGCCCTCGGCTCAGGTGGAGACACCCTGGGGTGTCTCCAACGCAGAAATGGGCCTTTGTGTGATTTTAACCACCCGGAACCCCTCAAGCCTATAAATACAAGCCTTAGACCCTCATTTTTTTAGATCTGGAATTTTGGAGATTAGGCGAAGCCCTGCCAGATTAAAGACTGAAGGTGCACGAATTTCAGAGAGGAGGAGGAGAGATCGGATCTAGTTCTTCAACGCAAGAGAGAGAGATTCGTCAGATCTACAATTTCTCGGATCCGTTCCTTAGGATTATCCCGTTGCGGTAATCTTAAGAAGAGTGATTATCTCGCTTCGCCGAGATAAGAGCTACAGTTTTCTCGATCCCTTCACGGATAGACGAAGCTCTGCCCAATTTTTTAGTAATCAGATCTGATCGACGGTGGTCCACGGATAAACCCCGGCACAGGCAAAGACACCCACGCAAGCAGAAGATCGATAAACGATCTCCCTGCGTTTGTTTAACAAAGTTGTAAACTTGTTTTATTTTCATTGTGTAAGGAGATCTTATAAAAGGATCAACTTTTATTTTTTTCGAGTTTATTGTAATGACTAATGTTGTAATAGATTCGATAGCAATGAAGACAGCAACTTTCACCGCAAACACTCATCAGCCAAGGTTCCTTCTGAGTCTGAATCTCCAGTAAGCCTATAAAAGTAGATGGTTGGTACGTCAGCTTTTGGTAAAAGGAACTATCCATACGTCATAAATTATGTCGAATGGTGTTTTCCATGTGAGGGTTAAGGGCACGACCAAAAGTTACATGGTACCTTTTGCGGTGGAACCTCTCTTGGGGAGGGAATCTACCAGTCGGTATTGTACTCCCTGAAAATGACAAACCATGGTGGCTTTCTTGAAGGAGCTTCGGGAGTACTGGGGGATTAGATCATGCTGTGAATGGAGAACTCTCTCTTATGGGGATCATGCGGGTCGCATGCTTCGACCACCAGAGTCTAGGCAACTTTAGTGATGAAGGCATAGGTTGAAGGGCCAAGATCATTCTTCCTGAGAACAATCAGCTGACAGGCCCTAAGCTTTTCCCGCCATCTTATCACTGATATCCTGGGAGTTCTCTGAATGAAAGTCCATCTGGTCCAAGGTGTCTACCACAGACTTAATCGCTGCTCTTATACTCATATGAGCTATTGTCAGTGGGAGCTCCATTGGTATTGGATCTGCTCATAACCCTTGAAGGAGGTAGGGTTCTGCTTTGTGATCCAATCTCCAGGTTTCTTGGTTGTCTAGAAGATAGAGTTTGTCTGAAGTTCGTTTGTGGCGGGGCGGCGATAAGAAGCATGTGTTGCATGTACAAGTCAGACAATTACCATAGTGGTGTGTCTTCTCCAGGAGGGCTTTCGAGGTTCTAGTAGCAGTCCCATTGTTTGGTGGATTACCCGCCTGGCGGATGCTCCCCGGAAAGCTATAGGGGCCTTTGAGGGCTATGCCTATATTGGCTCCCCATAGCCATAGGCTAATCCTCCTTAGCTTGAATGATGCAACTCCCGACTTCATTTAACTTGAATGGTGCAATTCCGATGTTGCTCTTTAGGGCGATTAAATTCATACCCTTGTTCAGAACTTGTCATGTCTTCCTAAAAAAGAAGAAAGGCCCCACGGTGGGCGCCAAACTATTGATGTTCGATATCAAACAATCAATTAATCTAGAAGAGGATTATTACGGGGTGGTGAAGGATGATGGAGGGCCCATTCCCTTTCTCCAGCTTTACGCCTAGTTCTTGAATGGGGGTCTGATGTTCGTGCTCCACACACAAAAATAACGTATGAGAGGGCGGGGACCGGTTCCCCCGTGGTTCCTCCGATGATCAAGTCAGTAGATAAACACGAGCTTGAGTGGAGTTTAGAACTATGAGCTGACGAGTCATGGAGACATTGTCAGGCTAATATCTGGATAAGACTTTTTCGAGGTGGACTGAAATGTCAACATTTGCTCGGGGGGAGAGGCTTGAGACCAGGGTCGAGTCCTCAACGTAGCCGGCAATAGGGAACGTCCCTTAAGTCATTTCTGAGAAATGCCCAGTGAGTGGCCGAGTGCCTTAAATAGGGTCGTCCTCGATAAAAGGGTCGATCAGTACCGTCTTTCGTGTCGACTTAGGAGTGTCGGTCTGTCCGACTGAGTGATATGTCAACTTATCTTAGCTTAATAACCGCCTTTCAGGTTGATATAAAGATGTCGACTCGTCTGGCATGTAAGGATCTCTCGTATCTGCTATTATCGCCTCTTGTGTCAACACTAGGGTGCCGGCTTGATGAGTTGATGGGGTCGAGACCTCTGTAATTGTGCCTTGGGTTTATCCCTGATAAGGTACCAAGGTCTTGTAATCTAGCCATGATGGTCGAGTTGTACCAGAGGATTTGACCAAATGTTGTGCCTTGTGCTTATCTTGATAAAGAGCCTAGAACTCTTGAGAGTTGTTTAGGGCACTCTTTCCCCTAAGGCCGAGAGATGACTGTGGGAGTCGGCCAAAGGGTTGATCTTGTTTTGCTTAGGACTTTTATCATATTATTTCGCAAATACTGTATATTTGGTGAGTAAACACCATAACAAATACCTGAATCCATAATGAATTTGCACGAATCTGAATTAGAGATTGATCTTCTAATCTTGAGGGTCTCTCCTTTAAAATCTCTTTAGATGGGTATTAAGAGAATAGAGAATGTAACCCTAGATTAGGGACCATAACCCCTTATTTATATGTATTGTACATTTATAATTTGGCCCCTCATCAAATTATAATTACAACATGGTATCTATACATTTAGCCCATGATTTAATTAAATACTCATTAACCCGAATTAACTTAATTGATCACTTTAACGGGTTAACCTTAACTGATAGCATTACACACTAAAATTACATATGTGCCCATAATTATATTTAATCCAACAATCTCCCACTTGGGCATTATAAGTTCAAAAGTGTGTATGATACGGGTGTATCTTCTCTTCGGAACTTAGTGATCCTCATGGGAGCTTGAGGATAGATGATTCTCATGATAGCATGAGAATAAAGGTGTCAAGAAGTACAAGGGAACGCAGGGAGAAAACGTGGAACGGAACGACGAGCAAAAGAATCGAAGTATCCAGTTTTCAGCCTGTGAGTCGACTCATAACAGTATCGAGTCAACTCATCAGGTTGAGTCGACTCATGACTGTCATGAGTCGACTCATCGCTGGTTTGAGTTCTGTCCAGTTTCTGTCGAGTCGACTCATCTTAGTCGTGAGTCGACTCATCACTGGTTTGAAGTTTCTGTCTAGTTTCTGTCGAGTCGACTCATCTCAGTCATGAGTCGACTCATCGAGGGTTTCCTGGTTCGTTTGGGATTCTGTTCACACGAATTCCTGTTGGTTTTGGGTCTGGTTATTTACCAAATTGCCATCCATGTTTGTACACCTATATAAAGGATTGTTTTAGGGTTTCTAAACAATCAGAGAGTTAAATCAAGAGAGATTAACATGTAATTGAGATTTGGAGAGCTTGTTCTTCAATTCTAGAGTGAGATTGTGAGAGATTGTAAATTGCATACTCATAATCTAGAGAAGGTATTTTCCTTCGCCCAAAATCTGAGTTATTCTTGTGTTCTTATTATTTTCTCCTCAACACACCTTTGATAATTCCGCGATCAAAGGTGCTCACACGGCAACTCGTATCAAGTTGGTATCAGAGCGATCAGATCCTACGAAGGGGGCATCCTGTGCATGGTCCTAACTCGATCGCAATACAGGAAGCTTGGCGAGATTCTTATTTCCTTGGAGGGAATCCAGAAATTAAGGAAGGAGAAGATGACTGAAGCAGATAATTCAGCAAGACTTGATGCCATGGAGAAGCAGATTGCGACGATCGGGACGACTCTTACTCAACTTGTGGGTCTCATCAACGGAGGTGACAAAAAGGAGGAATCTTCTTCGAAGGGTAAGAAGAAACTTGTCGAATCCGACGAAGAGAGTGAGGAATCTGATTCAGAGGGGGAGACTGAGATTGTCAAGACTGTTGGACATCAAGGGGGTAAGAATAATTACCAGAATCTGAAGATCGACTTCAAGGTTAAGATTCCTGTTTATGATGGGAGTATCAATGTGGAGAAGCTTGATGATTGGATCGAACGTATGGAGATGTACTTCACTCTCTACGGATATTTGTCCAAGGAGAAGATAGTGTTCGCGACATTGAAGCTTTCAGGGTACGCGTTGACGTGGTGGAAATCCTATTGCAAACAGGAGAGGAAAGCGGCGTCGTGGAACAAGTTCAAGGAGCTACTTCGGAAATGGTTCTATCCAGTGGGGTTCCTTAAGGAGCGTTGGTACAAGTGGTATGGGTTGCGCCAAAAGTTTAATCAGACCGTCCAAGAATACACGACGGAGTTCCAGCAGCAGGCGATGGTTCTAAATATCACAACGGACGAGTACTCCATCTTCATGAAGTACATGACAGGTCTAAATGATTACATCCGGAAGGAGATGAAGCTGTTTTCGGTTGAGACGATCGCAGAGGCGAGCGTGAAGGCCATAGCCATTGAGGGTAGGCAGAAGAAGGGCAACGAGACAAAGGGGGATTCCAAACCATCGGGGAGCAAGACAGGTGGCTCTCAGTCTAAGGATGAGAAGAAGAAGGGTGACTCGGGGAAAGCAGGATTGACATGTAATCACTGCAAACAGACAGGACATGTGGCTGATCGTTGCTGGGATAAGTATCCTCATCTGAAGCCAAAAGGGTTGAAGAAGAAGGAGGAGAAGAAGACGTACGTGATAGCACAGGGTCCGAAGGAGGTTCCCGGGATGACTGAACCTAATAGAAGTCTTAACCTTATGACGGGGAAGCAGGCCACTAAAGAAGATGACGACCCGAGGGAGCAGCTCTTTGTCCTAAAGCTGCAGATCAAGACTAGTTTAGTGGATGCTATTGTAGATACAGGAAGCCAAAAAAATCTAATATCTAAGGCATTAGTTCAGAAGCTGGGATTGAAGACGGTGAAGCATCCGAAGCCCTATCCATTAGGGTGGATTCAGAAGGAGGCGGGATTGAGTATGGTGAACCAGTGTTCATTCAGATTTGCACTCCATGAGTCGTATATTGACAAGGTCACATGCGACGTGGTTCCGTTGGATGTTTGCCAAGTTATTTTGGGCAATCCTTATTTGTGGGATAGATACGCAGTATATGATCGACGAGCCCAAAAGTATACGTTCACCAAGGATGGCGAGCAATTCATTTTTGGTTCGGCATCTCTTCCACAGGAGACGAGCTTGGTGACGGTGACTCAGGCTAAGAGGTTGGTGAATGCGGGCAGGAAGTTTGTTTTATTGTTCATTCGGCTGTATGAAGAGCAGCTGAGTAGGATGTGCTTGTCCACCTTGAACAAGCTTCAGGAGGGAGATCTTGAAAGGTTAAAGGCCAAGTATGCGGACTTGTTTTCGGAGATCACGGGACTACCACCACGTCGAGGTGTAGAGCATGAGATTATGTTGACTGGGGAGAGTTCCTTACCTAACATAGGCCTATACCGCACATCAGTACAGGAGTCCGAGGAGATCAAGAAGCAGGTTCAGGAGCTCTTGGAGACGGGAGTGATTATGCCGAGTTGTTCGCCTTGCGGGTCACCAATGTTGTTGGTGCCCAAAAAGGATGGAGGATGGCGCATGTGCGTAGATTACCGGGTGCTCAACAAGATAACCATCAAGAATCGCTACCCATTACCACGGATCGATGATCTTATGGACCAGTTGGAGGGAGCGAGGTTTTTCACGAAGCTGGATTTGAAGTCTGGTTACCATCAGGTGAGGATTCGCGAGGAAGACACTTGGAAGACTGCGTTCAAAACCAAACAGGGCCTGTTCGAGTGGATGGTGATGCCGTTTGGATTGTGCAACGCTCCGGCTATCTTTATGAGGCTTATGAATGATTTGTTGCGACCTTTTATAGAGGATTTTGTGATAGTTTACCTTGATGATATCTTGGTGTACAGTAGGACTTGGGAGGAGCATCTCGTTCATGTTGAGAGGGTCTTTGGAGTGTTGCAAGACGGACAGCTGAAGCTTAACGGGAAGAAGTGTGAGTTCGGGAAGGACGAGTTGGTGTATCTCGGCTTCATCGTAGGGAAGGGCCAGCGAAGGATAGATCCAGGCAAGGTGGAGGTGATCACGAAGTGGCCTACGCCGAAGACAGTGACTGAGGTGAGGAGCTTTATGGGGGCTTGCCAGTATTTGCGCAAGTTCATTCGACATTTTTCGACTTATGCGGCACCGTTCCATGGCCTCACAAAGGCTAAAGTTCAGTTTGAGTGGGGGAGGACGCATGAGGAGGCTTTTCAGTTGCTAAAAAGGAATATCTCGGAGGCACCGGTTGTTCGCGGGAAAATTTGTGCCTTTCTTCATTGATGTCATTGTACTCTTACAATAACAACTTTTTGAGTTACAGAAAGAGATCCGGTCTTTTTATAAGATCCGGTTACAATAAAAATCAAAATACGAAAAAGAAAGATTACAATTTGTTTCCTTTTATGTCGAACGAATCGCGAGCTCCTGTTTTGCAGTCACTCGCTTTGTGTGGATTCTTTGCCTGTGCCGGGGTTGTTTGCCGTGGACCACCGCGTGATCTCGATCCGGTCGGATCTACACGATATAACGGGTATTATTCCACAAGGGGAGATAATAGCCGGGAGGGATTGTTTCACCAAGGAAACAACCGCTCGAATCTCGGGATCTAAGAACCAAGCTTAGATCCGGAGTGTGATCATGTAGATCTGAAGATCCGATCCTCTCGAACTCCTGCCTTATTTGGCGTTGACGATCGCTGAGCACCGGATCTGGAAGTCCAAGTCTCCAAAGCCTTCAAAGTTTGAATCTTGTTTAGATCTGAGTCTTCAATCCAGCAGGGCTTCGCCTCCTCCAAAATCCAACCTCTGAAAATGAACCCAAGTCCCTCTATTTATAGCCTCTCACTGTGCATACGAGCACGTGCAAAACAACACG
>BQKN01063215.1:176381-188572 GCA_022839385.1 Asparagus kiusianus
CTTAGATCCGGAGTGTGATCGTGTAGATCTGAAGATCCGATCCTCTCGAACTCCTGCCTTATTTGGCGTTGACGATCGCTGAGCACCGGATCTGGAAGTCCAAGTCTCCAAAGCCTTCAAAGTTTGAATCTTGTTTAGATCTGAGTCTTCAATCCAGCAGGGCTTCGCCTCCTCCAAAATCCCACCTCCGAAACAAATGAGCACAAGGCCTATTTATAGGCGCTCAAAACTGTGCCCCGTGCACAGAACAGTGCCTAGCCACCCCTGGGTGGCTCGGCCTGAGCCGAGCCACCTCAGGGTGGCTCGGCTTGGGCCGAGCCACCTTGAGGTGGCTCGGCCCAGTGCCGAGCCCCCTCGGGTGTTTTGGTTTCGTCGTTCGGGTTTTCCGGTGTTTCCGGTTCTGATTCGTTGTTGATTTGGACTTCGATTCGGTTGTGTGGTTGACTTGTTCGGATTCGATTCGTTTTGATCCGATTCCTGATTTGGCAGTAAACCCACTTCTGAGTTCGAGTCCGAAACCAATCTTGATTCGATCGTTATATCACCGAGTTCGCTCTTGTTTAGATGACTCGGTGATTCCCCGAAACGTTGGTTTGATTCCGCGTGCGAGTGGATGCATTCCAATGCTTGGGTGTGATTTGTTGGCTTCGTCACCTCGTTAACCTGCTCCGTTGCGTATGGCTTGGCTTCGGCGTTGGCGGGATAACGGTCATGCTTGGATACGTCGCTCGATGGTCCGTTTGTTGAATTGGCGTCGTCGAGCTGTATTGTGGGACCTATAGGTAATTTTATACGCCTACAAGTTCCTCGAGAGTGTTGGTACAAGTGGTACAGATTTCGCCAAAGATTCAACCAGACCGTTCAAGAATATACGACGGAATTTCAATAGCAGGGGATGGTCCTCAATATCACGACGGAAGAATATTCCATTTTTATGAAGCATATGGCGGGTCTGAATGAATATATCTGGAGGGAGATGAAGCTGTTCATAGTCGAGTCTATTGCAGAAGCGAATGTGAAGGCCATTACCATTGAGGATAGGAAAAAGAATAGCAACGAGACGAAGGGGGACTCCAAAGAAACGGGAGGCAAGTCTAGTGGCTCTTAACCTAAGAAATAGAAGAAGAAGGGTGATTCGGGGAAGGCAGGATTGACATGCAATCACTGCAAATAGATAGGACACGTGGCTGATCGTTGCTGGGAGAAGTACCCTTATCTGAGGCCAAAGGGGTTGAAGAAAAAGGAGGAGAAGAAGGCATATGTGGTAACACAATGTCCGAAGGAAGTTCTTGGGATGACAAAACCCAATAGCAGTCTCAACCTTATGACAGGGAAGCAGGCTACGACAGAGGACAAAGACCCGAGGGAACAACTCTTTATTTTGAAGTTGCAGGTCAAGACCAGCTTGGTTGATGCCATAGTGGATCCAGGGAGCCAGAAGAATTTGATATCCGAAGCCTTAGTTCAGAAGCTAGGATTGAAGATGGTCAAACATCTGAACCCTATCCTTTGGGGTGGATTCAAAAGGAGGCGGGATTGAGTGTGGTCAACCAGTGTACTTTCAGATTTGCACTCCACGAGTCATATTTTGACAAGGTCACATGCGATATTGTTCCATTGGATGTTTTCCGAGTGATATTGGGTAATCCTTACTTATGGGATAGGTACGCGGTCTATGATAAGTAGGCCCAGAAGTATACGTTCACCAAGGATGGCGAGCAATTCATATTTTGTTCGGCATTTCTTCCACAAGAGACGAGTTTGGTGATGACACGGGCAAAAAAGCTAGTGAATACGAGCAAGAAGTTTGTATTGTTATTCATTAGACCTTATGAGGAGCAGCTGAGAAGGGTGTGCTTGACTACCTTGAGCAAGCTTCAGGAGAGAGATCTTGACAGGTTGAAGGCTAAGTACGCGGACTTGTTTTTAGAGATCACGGGATTACCACCATGACTGGGTGTGGAGCATGAGATTATGTTGACCGGCGAGAGTTCCTTGCTGAATATAGGTCTATACCGCACATCTGTACAGGAGTCTAAGGAGATCAAGAGGCAGGTTCAAAATTTTTAGAGACAGGAGTGATTGTGCCGTGTTGTTCACCTTGTAGGTCTCTAGTATTGTTGGTGCCTAAAAAGGATGGAGGCTGACGCATGTGTGTGGATTACCGGGGGCTCAATAAGATAACCATCAAGAATTGCTACACATTACCTCAGATTTATGATCTTATAGACCAGTTAGAGGGAGCGAGATTCTTCACGAAGTTGATTTGAAGTCTGGTTACAATCAGGTGAGGAATCGGGAGGATGACACTTGGAAGAATGCGTTCAAGACCAAGCAAGGCCTGTTCGAGTGGTTGGTGATGCCGTTTGAATTGTGCAATACTCCGGCTACCTTTATAAGACTTATGAATGATTTGTTGCGACTATTTATAGAGAATTTTGTGATGGTTTACCTCGATGATATCTTGGTGTACAACAAGACCTGGGAGGAGTATCTCGTTCATGTCGAGAAGGTGTTTAAAGTGCTGCAGAACGGACAGCTGAAGCTCAATAGGAAGAAGTACAAATTTAGGAAGGACGAGTTGGTGTATCTCGGCTTCATCGTGGGGAAGGGCCAGCGAAAGATAAATCCAAGTAAGGTGGTGATGATCACGAAGTGGCCGACACCTAGGACAATGACGGAGGTGAGAAGCTTCATGGGAACTTGCCAGTATTTTCACAAGTTCATTTGGTATTTTTCGACTTATGCGGCACCTTTGCATGGCCTTACGAAGGCAAAGGTTCAGTTTGAGTGGGGAAGGACGTATGAGGAAACTTTTCAGTTACTAAATAGGAAAATCTCGTAGGCACCGATGTTGGCATTGTCGAATTTACAGAGGACCTTCGAGGTAGAGACCGATCTTCTACTTATGCTATGGGCGCTGTGTTGATGCAGGATGGGAAGTCGGTGGAGTACCATTCGGAGATGTTCACGTGTGCTATTTAGAACTACCCCACCTACGACAAGGAGCTTTATGCACTTTATCAGGCAATCAAGCATTGGTGAGTGTATTTGTTGGGAAAAGAGGTGGTTGTGCACTTGGATCACAAGCCATTAGAATTTTTACATGCTCAGACAAAGCTACAGTAGGCATGACACATGAAGTGGATGTCCTATTTGATGGCGTTCAACATCATCATTAGGTACAAGAAGGAGACAACGAACAAGTTAGCCGATATGTTATCTTGTCCACCCGTGAGGGCTCTCTTGGTGGCAACGCGCATTCAGCCATTGGTTCCTTTGGAGTATGTACAAATGTACACATCCAGCAGAGACTTCAACAGTGTGTTCAAGCAGGCGAAGGCTGGTCGAAGAGGGGGAGTATGAGATGGGTGAAGATTTTTGTTGTATCGTGAGACATCGCTTTGCATTCCGGAGGATGGCGACCGATTGCAGTGGATTCGAGAAGCACATACATCACGTGTGCAAGGTCATTTTGGGATTCAGAAGAAGCTTCTCAATCTACGACGCCATGTCTTTTGGCCAAAAATGTTGGAGGACGTTACTAAGTATGTTGGAGGGTGTAAGCTATGTTGCATATCGAAGCCTTCTAATAGAAAATGAAGATTGTATCTACCATTGCAGGTACCTTTGAGACCGTGAGAGAGTATTTCTATGGATTTCTTAGGAGGATTACCGACGACCAAGCGCGAACATGATTATCTGTTCGTTGTGGTGGACCGGTTCAGCAAGATGGTGATCTTGATTCCTTGTAAGAAGACCGTGACGGGAGCAGGTATGGCGCAATTATTCTTTGAGCATGTGTGGAAGCACTTTAGGTTGTCGAATTTGATTATTTCGGATTGAGATAACCGGTTTCTCGGACACTTTTGTGATTCTTTGTGGAGCTTGATGGACACTAGATTGAAGAAGAGCACGGCCTTTCATCCACAAACAGACGGACAAACAGAGGTAGTTAATCGGACTATGGTACACATGTTGAGAGAATACAATTCCAGGCATCCCAAGACTTGGGATGAGAGTTTACCATATCTTCAGTTTGTATTTAATCGGGCTATTCATGGATCTTCGGGGAAGTCACCGTTTGAGACTTGTTATGGGTTTTTACCTCCTAGTCTGTTCGATCTCGTATTTTCTAGTAAAGCTACGGCGACGGCAAGGAAGAGAGTGAAATACAACAAGCTCAGCGGTTTCTGGAGAAGATTGCACATATTCATACCATGGTGGAAGCTCAATTGAAGAAATCACAGGCTAAGTACAAGGCAAAACATGATCAACATTGAGTTCCTTGTAATTTTGGTAAAGGTGATATAGTGTGGCTGAAGTTGAGTAAGGAGTGGCTAAAGAGAGAAGGGAAGAAGTTGAAGCCTATACGATATGGTCCGTTTCGGATTGTTGATCAAATTGGTGACAACGCCTTCAAGCTGGATTTGCCACCTTATGTAGGCATGTATTCGGTGATCAACGTCGAGTATTTGAAGTTGTTTAAGCCTCCATTGTTGGATGATGAAGGTTATGACAAGATGATCTTACCGCATATTGACGACCCGTGGTTTGATAGAGAAGAACCGCTCAATGAAGATTGCATTTTAGAACAGAAGGTGACTACGATGAGACATGAGACGAAGGAGTCATTTTTGATCGGACATCAAGGTCAGGCTCCTAGAAAAGCCAGGTGGTTCAACAGAGAAGGAGGGGCTCGCGAGTTCCCTCAGCTTCAGTTCTAACTTGAACGGGACTTCAAGTTTCTAAAGGGGGAAGCCATGATACAGGTGTATCTTCTTCATTGCTTCAGGAGCTTAGCGATCCTCATGGGACCTTGAGGATAGATGATTCTCATGATATCTTGAGAATAGAGACGTGAACGAAGTCATTGAAGGCGGCAAAGGCAAAGGTTCTAAGAAGAAACTGCAGGAAACGTTTTGAGCTTCCAGCGGTCGACCGCACGTGACGTCGCGGTTGATCGCGAACGTGCACAAAATCCTGGGAAGTCTCTGGACTTTTGGCGGTCGACCGCAACGACATATGTGGTCGACCGGCCAAATCCTGTAAAGGGTTTTGGTTTCTGTCGTTAGATCCGGTCGACCGCGATGGTCTCTGCGATCGACCGTAACGGTTTCCTGAGCCTTCTTGGTTCGTTTGGGACTCTTTTTTTCTTGTTTGATTTTGGTTTGTTTAATTACAAGTTTGTCATCCGCGTTGTAAACTCTATAAGGAGGATTGTTTTAAGGTTCTAAACAAACAGAGAAATTAGAGAAATCAGAGAGGTAAGATCCTAACCAAGTGATTAGGGTTTAGAGAGAATTGGGAGATTGTTCTTGATTCTAGAGAGATTGTGAGAGAGGGATTTGTAATCTATTATTCTTATAATCTAGAGAAGGTATTTTCCTTCGCCAAAACTGAATCGTTCTTGTGTTTTCTATCATCTTCTTCTCAACCCACTTTTGATAATTCCGCGATCAAGAGTGCTCGTCTGGCAACTCATATCAGTTTCATTCTGAATTGTCGTCGCTGCTTATGCTCCCACACCCTAGGGTTGAAACCCTAGGGTTTCCTGATGCTGCCGCCACCGTCTTCAATTGAGAGCGAGGCCGCCAGTGGAATAGTTCGCCGGTCGAGGAGCGTAGTGTTCGATGACAATCTGAATCCATCTGTTTTTTGATGGTTTTGAACTTAATATCTGAATTTTTTAGATCCTAAAAAAACTTGATTAATTTCACTCAATCTGGATCAAGAGATTGATCCAGATTCAATAGCCGAAGGAAAAATCAACTCAAAGACAAGAACGTTAATGAATCATGCGTGCAATTGATCAAAGAACCGACAGAAATAGAAAGCAAAACAAAACTGTTCATGCGTGCACCAAATCTAAACGTGCACACATCCAAAAAATAAACCCTAATTTCTTATTCTGAAACATAAATATCAAGAAACTAATCACGGTGGCTCTAATACCACTTGTTGAGACTTAACCATGATTAATTCAAAGAGATTAAAACAACAAGAGCGGAAGCAATACCTGAATCCATGATGAATTTTCACGGATCTGAATTAGGGTTTGATCTTCTAATCTTGAGGGTCTCTCATTTGGAATCTCATTAGATGGGGATTAAGAGAATAGATAATGTAACCCTAGATTAGGGACTATAACCCCTTATTTATAGGTATTGTACATTTATAATTTGGCCCATCATTAAATTATAATTACAACCTGGTATCTACACATTTAGCCCATAATTTAATTAAATACCCATTAACCCGAATTAACTTAATTGATCACTTTAACGGGTTAACCTTAACTGATAGCATTACACACTAAAATTACATATGTGCTCATAACCAGATTTAATCCAACATAAATGATCAATTTATTAATGATTGATTTAAAATTAGACATTGATTATCTCAATAATTAAACGGCTTGAAATTTATTCAGTAAAAGATGCGCCTGTGGCACTCGGCAAGCGCGAGAAAGATATAAGAGAGAGGGAGAGATTTATAATAAAATAAGAGAATTAATGTGTACGATAGGCAACACTCATTCTAACTTTCTTCATCTCTTTGTCGCTTAACTGGTGTTCCAGAACACCAACTATCAAATTTCTTATTTAATAATAATCATATCATACTCCCTTTAAAAATAAGAGTTCGAAAAAAGATCAATATTACCCTTAGGTTTTTTGAAATATTACATAGTTATCCTAATATATTCTAATTATCTTATCTTCTTTGAATTGGTAACCAAATGATTTATTCTATTCATAATGAGACTTAACATGTTATTGGATAAAATAGATATGTTTCATATAATTCAAATTCTTAACTTATTTCAGTTCGTAGAGAAATCTAAAAAATATATGTTAGCCAGCACCTAAAAGTTTTTGGACTTTGTAAAAAATATTCTCTAAATTTTTTAAATTACAAGCCAATGTTTGAGTTGCACTGAAGTATATACTATTGTTACTATGTGTATATATTTTTTAAGGAAATCATGTCAACACTTTTTAAATAGAAGAGAAAATATTCTAACCTCTAATATTATAAAAATTAAATATAGCCAATTGAATGATTAGCAAAAGAGAACTTACATCAGAAAAGTGTGAATAATAAGATAAAGAGGATAGATAATGGCAATGCCAACAGTACTACAAATAGCAAACTACAATGTAAAGTTAACCTATTTTGTGGAGGCCAACTACTGGCTATAAGCATCAAGGTTTTCATATATATACTTTATAATTTATTAAAAAGGGTCATATAATCTTATATAATAAAATTAATTTAATATTGAATAGCAATATCATTGTAATAATATTATTATTAGAAAAACTCTTCATGAATCGATATGTTCTTTACGATGTATAAGCTATGCAATCTAAATTCTTCGTCTTTTATAGAGCCAAAAGTTTGAATATGAGCCTCTAACATGTTGCTCTCACAACAACAAAGTCCACTTAGGAGATATGGATATTCTAGATGAGTTATGTATCATATATACAATACAATTGTCCTAGGCAAGTGAGTTATAATAGAATTTTTTTATTCACATCGTTTGAGGTAAGATTTGATAGGGACCTCATCAAAGAAAAAAAATTTATATTTAGAGCACATGACAAAATATATAACATAATCTCTCTGTTCTAATTTTGTAAGAAAATAATTCTTCATACTTTCAGTTTTACTTCTATGATACAGAGAACGAGCTATAAAGTTGAATGAGAATATTAGATAATATAAATATGAGCGAAACATCAACTAAAAGTTTACATGAATATAAGTCAAACCACAACTAAAAGTTTAATGGACATATTGCAAGTAAATTCATATGTAAAATTCTTTTGTGAATTGAATAATCACCCATCTTTTGAAAACTTCAAGATACTAATAAATAGAGATGTTGTACTAAATTAATGTGTTTATAACCCACAAATAGTACACCACGTAGCCAGAGTCTGGGTTGAAAAAAATAATGATAATATTTTATTTGAGAGAGAGATTATTGAGTTGATGATCAATCCCACAAAAAACTTTATTTTTTCTTTTTACTCTATTTTTATTAATTTAAATAATTATGATATTCAACAACGTGCATTGCACGTGCAACTCAACTCATGATATTCAACCACGTACATTGCACGTACATCTCAACTAGTAATAATAAAGGATCAAGATCCAAGCAAGGGAGTCATTTTGCGCTGAACATTCTAAATTTTATTGTGGTGGAACCAAACTATATAACAAAGAAAAAGTAAAAAGAATACATAACTTGGTGTTAATATCCAGTTGGGGGTCTATGTTGTGCCATGGGATGCAGTTGCACTCCTGGCAGTTCCCAAATTATATTGTGAGGCCTTTTCAAATTACAAACTACCCCTATAATTTTAAAAAATTTGCACCTCAATGACTCATTATGTATATAACCATTACACAAACTTGAAGCTTACTTATATATTTGAGTCCATTTGCATTTATGAACTTATTTGCATATTGTTGTGCGCGGCGCGGAAGCGTTCGAATCACACACAATCCAAACAAGAGAGATCACAACTAAAATCAACAAGCACAATCACCAATAACAAGAGCTTTACGTGGTTCGACAAGTTGCCTACGTTCACGGGGCAAGGAGGGGGGAGTTTTACTACTAGAAATCAAGGAGATACAAATAGAGTTACAAATCTCTCAGACCAAACCTTAAAACAAAGCTCTTGATCTCTCAAAGTTCTCCCACAATTGGATGCAACAACTCTCTCAAAAAGACTGCTTAAATTCGTCCATGCCTTAACCCTAAACAAACAGGATTTGAGTTATATACAACTCAGAAACAGAATGGGTCAAAAACCGAAAGGCCCAGCCCAGATCATCGTCGGTTGACCGCAGCGGTCGACCGCGGCGGTCGACCGCGCAGGACGGCGGTCGACCGAACCACAAAAACCCGAGAGAAAATATCCTACAGTCATCCGCGGTCGACCGCGCCGGTCGACCGCCACCAGCTCCGATTCCTAGTAGGCTTCGTGCACGTTGGCGGTCGATCGCGGCGGTCGACCGCTGATCTGTCTGGCTTCTACCTGCTGATTCCTTGCTGATTTCCTGTAATTCTTCAATTCTCCACCTCGACGAATGTTTCCACCAAAAAACTGAGCCGACACCAAATCATCCAATAGTCCCTCAACAAGTCAGGGAACCAATCTAGAGCTGAAACGCGATCTCCCCCCCATCTGAATCAACTGATCAAACCGGCTGCATCTGAAAGACTGCCTACGTATCCTCTTGCCCAAGGAATCAAGCCGAACGTAGTTCATCCAAACGGCCTCCAAAAGCCTCAATCCACTAGAAGAGTTCGCAACCCTTCTCCAACATCACGATCAAGTCTACGGCTGATAGCACCTCCAATGGCCCCAAACAGAAACAATCCAAACATCTCCACCTGAGATGAACTAATGACCATATCCAGACTACATCTATCAGCTGTACTCGAATCAATCAACCTATCATCTGCATCCAAATCAACACGATTCCAAATCCGTGTCACATCAGCTAGAATCCCAAATAATACAGTATGATCTGGAGTTTCCACCCAACGTGGAGTGGCATCACTCTCCACCCGCTGCGATGTCCCAAAGATCTGATCACCACTCTCCACCTGCTGAGAGTCAAACGTGACATATCTGCTCAGAACAAAGTCAGAAGGTCCCAAACGATAATCAAACGAGCCTTCGAATCCTAAACGTGCTATCGGATCAAATCTCACATCCACGATGTGACCAAGTGCTGGGTAGCCAAACATCCGAAACAACCCAAAATCCGAAGCAGCTCTACCAGATCCAAAATCTCTACATGCAGCAGTCGGCAACCTATACATAAGACGGCCCAAACATGTCGTAGCCTGCACACCAATGCTAATTCTCGACATCAAACGCCGATCCTTCTCCAGAAAGGAACAGCTCCCTAAATCTGCCATCTCGCCTCGACGCCTCAAAGTTTCCACACCAATGAAGTGTCTCCTATTGCCGTGAGCTCGGCACAAATGTAAGAAAGAACCCCTACCATAGTCAGAACGTCGGGTTACCTTTCTACCAACACACTTCCTCCATCTGTTGTGGGCTTCTAGGACTTCACACCAACAGGACTTGGTTACAACCCACCAATGCCTAGAGCAATCCTCAACTACGAAAACCACATACCTATTACCTCCAAAAAATGCTCCCTCGGAAGGCCCCCGAATGCCTGAATGAACACCCCTCATAAGACCCCCCGAATGATTGATAGAAGTGCCAAACTCCACCTCGGTCTTCTCGCTCATACCAATGGGTTCACAGGACTTCAAACTGCAGGTCAAAACACTCCTCAATAACCTATGCACGGAATTACCAATCAAATAACCCAGCATCAAACAACACCATAGTCTAGCCGAATCTGATGAAGTCGTCATCTCCCTATCAATAGCCGTGCTTCCAAGCAAATAATACAAATTGCTCCTTCTGACGCCCTTCATCACAATCATGGACCCCGATGTGACCTTCAAACGTGTATCCACCAAGGTCACTTTATAGCCTACTGCCTCCAAAGTTCCTAGTGAAATGATGTTCTTCGACAACTGTGGAACGAACCTCACTCCTTCCAACTCCTGAATCACTCCGTCATACATCCGAATACGAACTGTACCAATACCACCAATAGAGCATGCATGTCCATTACCCATGAGCACAACATACTCTCTTTCTAACTTCTGAAAGTTGGAGAACCAATCCCTCCTAGGGCAAACGTGGTATGAAGCACCCGAATCCAACATCCACTCTATAGAGTTGGCAACACAAACTGACGGTAGTGCAGATAATGAATAGCCCGAAGAATCCGAATCTGAATTGTTGCCACTAGTCTTGATAACATTCACCTCTGGAACTTGTACAGCTTTCCCCTTATTCTTTTCGGCCCGATCTAACTTTGGGCATTCGGCTTTCCAATATCTATCCTCTTTACAAAAGGCACACTGATTCCTACGAATCTCACGATGTGCACCTCTAGACTGCGACCTCCTGCTTCGGTTTGAACCATGGCCATGAACTACTAATGCATCTCCCGATTCCTTCTCGGAGGACTCATCAACACTCTTCCTCAACTCATAATTTACCAACGCTGAGGTCACCTCCTTGTAACTAACAGTAGTTCTTCCATTAATCATAGTTAGGACAAAAGTACCATAATCATCCTCGGGCAACGAACACAAAAGTAGCATCGCCTTGTCTTCATCCTTAACCATGATATCCACATTGGCCATGTCTGAAAGTAGCTTTGTGAAGTTGTTAACATGCTCCCTGATGGAAACTCCCCTCTTTATCTTGAACTGGTAAAATCTCTTCTTCAAGTGAAGCCGATTCTCAATGCACTTCGTAAGATATTTCTCATTGAGTGTTTCCCACATCTTCTTCGCCGAAGTCTCGTTCATCACGTCATAAATAAGATCCGGCGTCAAGTATGACCGAATAACTCCACACGCCCTACTATTCATCTTCTTCCAAACCTTAGCTTCCATCTCAGCAGGTTTCTCTTTTGACTCAAGAGTCTCCTCCAAATTCTGAGCGTCCAACGTATCCATCACCTGGCACCTCCACAAATCGAAATTGATCTTACCATCATACTTCGGAATATCGATCTTCATGTTATTGATGCTCAAACTATGTATCGTCTTCGTAAGAGACGATCCCGATGTGCTTCCTTCACCCATGTTGTCGATCTAACTCTTCAAATAGGATTCCTTCAGCGAATCCTTCAAACAAGCCTCTAGTTGAACCCGAAGCTCTGATACCAATTGTTGTGTGCGGCGCGGAAGCGTTCGAATCACACACAATCCAAACAAGAGAGATCACAACTAAAATCAACAAGCACAATCACCAATAACAAGAGATTTACGTGGTTCGGCAAGTTGCCTACGTCCACGGGGTAAGGAGGGGAGAGTTTTACTACTAGAAATCAAGGGGATACAAATAGAGTTACAAATCTCTCAGACCAAACCCTAAAACAAAGCTCTTGATCTCTCAAAGCTCTCCCACAATTGGATGCAACAACTCTCTCAAAAAGACTGCTCAAATTCGTCCTTGCCTTAACACTAAACAAACAGGATTTGAGTTATATACAACTCAGAAACGGAACGGGTCAAAAAATGAAAGGCCCAGCCCAGATCATCGTCGGGGGGG
>BQKN01063215.1:195050-209243 GCA_022839385.1 Asparagus kiusianus
AGAGAGAGAGAGAGAGAGAGAGAGAGAGAGAGAGAGAGAGAGAGAGAAGAGCTGCAATGAGTTTTTGGGAAATGGAGGAGAGAGGGTGAGCACGAGATGAGGTTGGCTGAGGGTGGGTTTAAATAGGAAAAATTTTGAATAAAAAATTAAAAAAATAAAATAAAATACTGAGAGATGATGCGCGTGGAGCCGTTTTCTTAGAAAAAAGGAGGGAGAGAACGTGATGAGGGGATAGCTGTTGGGGTTTGACGGGGAGCAACAGCTTGGAGTATTTTCAAATAGTTTCGGGTATTTAAACAGAAATAATTAAATAAATACTTACGGGTATAAAAAATTAAACCAATTACGGAATAATTATCTATAAATAAAAACGTACATGTTGTGCTAATACAACAGTTGATACGAAATAATCGAAATATACACATATTGTATAATTAAACGAGAATAAATGATAATAAAAATATATTTACTTACATTTAAAATCAAATAATTATGTGACAACTATCTACACGATAAAACGTACCAGTTATGCTAATACAATAGCTGATACGTAATAATTAAAATAATACAATAATTTACACAAATAATACGTAATTAATAATTCAACATAATACAAGAATTAATACATAATAGTAATAATAATACGACGTATTATTTAAAATAATACGTAATAGTATCAGTAACACAACGGATAAATCTCAGAATTTTTCATTGCACTAAATTAATTTATAAATATCAAAACCATTTAAATAAATATAAAACTTAGACTTTAAATCATAGAAAATTCTAGAAAATCGAGAAAAATACAATACTCTTTTAAAAATAATATTTAAAATACCAAAAAATTATTTTAACTAATATCAAAATTTTACGGTCATTACAATCATGAAGCATAAAATGAAATCCTAGAGTTATTTGTGGAGTAGAAGAGAAAGTTAGAACTGCAGACATGGAGAAAGATCAAGACGTTGCGATCCAATAACGACGACGAGTATACTTCAGACCCCTTTCAGCAGCTATGTCGAGACGAGGGCATATAGAGGCACTTCACAGTTAATCATACGCCACAGCAGAATGAGGATGGAAGATAGATTGAATCGGTCTTTATTGGAGAATGTCTGATGTTTGTTATCGCAGAGTGGTTTGAAGAATATCTTTTAGGCCGAGACACTTTCATATACGAGCCACCTCATTAATATGTTTCCTTCATCTACAATTGAGGGGAAACCCCTATGGAGATGTGGTCGGGAGAGACAATATATGATTATGATCAGCTCAAGGTATTTGGGTGGCCTGCATCTTATCATGTGAAGGCTGATAAATTAGAACATCGAGCTAGTAAGGCCATATTTGTTGGATTCAATCATGGTGTGAAAGAATTCAAGCTTTGGGATCCGATTGATAAGAAGATTGTGCTCAGTAAAGATGTCATATTCAATGAGGCTTCGATCTTGAAGCTTTCCAGATCTCATCAGGTGGAGAGCATCCCGACAGAGGAGATATCGTAGGTGGTGAAGATTGATGCAACTCTACATTATCCACATAGGACCGTATCCATTAGAGTGCTGACTGAGGTAAGGCTAGACGATCACGGTGATGATTTGGAGGATACATGTACAGTTGAGCTGGATCAGGGACTGACGGCTCATGTTCAGGATTCTATTGCGGTTCGGAGGCTGAGGAGAGACATACGGATGCCAGCGAGGTATATAGACATAGTCATTTTATATGCACTTCCGGTGGAGAGTGTCGATGAGATTGTTCCTACTATATTCAGAGAGGCTGAGCAGAGTTCAGAGGCTGATTTGTGGTAGATGGCTATGCAGGAGGAGATAGAGCCTTTTCATAAGAACGACACATGAGAGCTTGTCGAGCTTCCAAATGGACGAAAGACTATTGGTTGCAAGTGTGTGTATACGAAGAAGGAGGGTATTGAAGGCACTCCCATGAGGTTCAAGGTTAGGTTGATTGTGAAGGGATATGTACAAGAGGAATGTATTAGCTACAATGAGGTCTTCTCTTCAGTAGTGAAACATTCTTCGACTCGGATTTTGCTAGCTTTGGTAGCACGATATGATTTGGAATTAGAAAATTTGGACGTGAAATCAGCATTACTTCATGGTGATCTTGATGAGTAAATTTATATGACTCAATCATTAGGGTTCCGAGATGCAGGGAAGGAGAAATTGGTTTGTAGGTTGAAGAAATCACTAACGGGTTGAAGCAATCTTCGCGACAGTGGTATAGGCGATTCAATGGGTTTATGCTCGGTCATTCGTACATTAGAAGCCAGTTTGATCATTGTGTGTATTATCGCATGTTGAATGGCGGTGTGTACATTTATTTATTGTTTTATGTCGATGACATGTTGGTTACTTCTATTTCCAGATCCGCCATAGATAGATTGAAGATTCAGCTTTCGAGCGAGTTCTAGATGAAGGATTTGGGTGAAGCAAAACGTATTTTAGGAATGGAGATCGACAGAGACAAAGACAATGCCAAAATTTATTTGATACAGGTGGCTTATTTGAAGAAGGTTCTATAGCGGTTCAATGTGAGCATGGAAACAAAGTCAGTTGGTGTACCATTGGGAGCCCATTTGAAGCTTTCAGGTAACCTTTCACCGAAGACGGTTGAAGATAGAGAGTTTATGTCAAAGACTCCATATGCAAGTACAGTTGAAAGTTTGATGTATGTCATGGTTTGTACGAGGCCGGATTTGTCACAAGCAGTGAGCATGATTTCGAGATATATGGACGACCCGGGTCTGGGCCATTGGGATGCCGTGAGATGGATTTTAAGGTACATTCGAGGTACTCTTAACGTTGGTTTGGTTTTTGAGTGGGACACTAGTGGTGGGCGGCTATGTATTGGACACGTAGATTCGGATTACGTTGGAGATTTAGATAAACGCCGGTCGACTACACGGTATGTGTTCACTTTGACTCGAGCGTTGGTGTGTTGGAGATATACCTTACAGTTTACTTTGGCTTTGTCAACGATAGCGGCAGAGTATATGGCAATTACAGAGGCTGTTAAGAAGGCGATTTGGCTTTGAGGACCTTTGAGGATCTTGGTGTTTCACAACGATCCATCACCATTTATTATGATAGCATGGGTACTATTTATTTGATGAAGAATCAGGTCTTTCATACGAGGATGAAGCATATCGACGTTCGTTATCACTTCGTTCGATATGTTCTTACAGATGGGAATGTGGAGCTCGTGAAGGCCCACACAAAAGACAATCCAGCGGATATGCTCACAAAGGTGGTTCCGAATAACAAGTTCGATCATTGTAGAAACTTGTTACAAATTCATGATTGTTGAGGACGTTAACGGCCATTTGGACTAACTACGGACGACTTGATCCCTTGGGAGAGGGGGGTACGTAGGTAACCACATTGGTGTAGCTGGATTTGGCGAGACGACGCAATGGTGTTCATATTAGTGTCGGCTCAATTTTGGGAACACTTCATCGAGGTGGAGAATTGTAGAAAATGACGAAGGATTTGAGAAAATTGTGCAAAAACACGAGTATAGGAAATCCCTCGGGTCAGTCGACCGACGGCATAGGCCTGGTCGACCGACAGATTGTTGAATTACAGGATTTGAAACCCGTTCTGGTCAGTCAACCGAACGAGTATGGTCGGTCGACCGAAAACATGCATATTACAGGGTGAGAAATTGAGCTTCTGTCTGGTTGACCTATTGCATATGTGCGGTCGACCGGAAAGCGGTTACGGGCCATATTCGGTTTGCCAGCCTGTTTTGGATTGCTGATTGATATAAATATAACATCGTTTCTTAAGGTTTAAGGAGAGTGTTTGAATCAGATATTCTTAAGCCTTTTGAGTACTTTGAGAGGGAGATATTGTGAGAGAGTTGAGAGCTTTTGTTAAGGTTATATTTGAGTGGTTTTTTGAGTTGTAACCCGTTGTATTTCTCCTCCATATAGTGAAATCTCTCCATCCTCTCCCCGTGGACGTAGGCAATTGTCGAACCACGTAAATCTATGTGTTTGTGATTGATTTTGGCCGTTCTTTTGTGAGTTGTATTCGTTGGTTGTTCTTCTCTCTTGTTCGCCGACTCATTTGGGTGTTTGGTTTGCAAGCACGCTTCCGCCGACGCGCAACATAATATACAAATTTGAGGTACATATTTATACCTTTCTCTTTTGTGTTTTTTATATTCTTAATATTCTAAAACTTTCTAATTATTTTCTATTGATCCTTTAAATTAATATTTTTTTAATTCAATTATTCATGTTAGTTGTGTCATGGAGAACTTCGATTCAAATGTTGTGTATAGATATTAATTCATTACTTAGAACATGGTTGATGGTGATGATAATGACCAAGTTGGAAGATACTAAATTGTCGGAACCATATAAAGATATAATGCCAAGAGGTAGGTACTTTTACATTATTGGTCAATCAGTTCTTGAAAGTGGAAAGTACATCAAAAATTTATCTATAATATGTTATTACAAATCCTGTAGCATAATAGAATTTTTTACATTAGATTTGAGCTAGAAAAATATGCTTAATATGCTTAAAGAAGTTAAAGTTGCGTTGTTTTTAAGCAAAGACAAAAAATATAGAAATAATTAATAAAATAGAATTGTTATTCCCACTTCTTATCAATTTCCACTTTATGTGAGAATTGTCACCAACCATTTAACAAGGAATTAATATTCACACTTAAGTGGGAATTATTGTAATCTTGTTGTTATATCTACATACATCATATATATCAAAAGTAAGAATCAAACATGAAATGTAAATGTAGATAGACAAGAGAAGAGATAGGGACAAAAGTGATTCTCATTTTATTCATCTTCCTCATTCCTCTATACATTTTGTAGTCCATGACATACATTATATAGATGGATAATAAGAAGACTAAAGGACATGGGCAAATGAAGAATCACCTAATTAATTGTCCATATTCAAGTAATGTCCACATTCATCTTATCTTCTAGATTTCAACATCCCCCCCCCCTCGACATTATTTCGTGATGTCAATGCGTCGTTAAAAACCTCGCTAGAAAAACCCAGTGGGAGAAAAACTAGTCGAGGAAAAGAGTACATGACATAAGTAAATTCTTGTGTTGCATTAGTTGCCTCATTAAAAACCTTTAGCTAAGAAAACCCTATGGGAAAAAACTTAACAAAAAGGGGAAAAAAGTACAACTATAGACCTTCAAGACCCAATCTTCTGGATTGTCTTAAAAATTTGCTCCCCCTGATGATGACAATCTTTTGAGTGTATGTTAAGAAAAACCTAGTAGGACAAAACTTAGCAAAAGGAAAAAATATGACGATAGACCTTCAGGGCCCAATCTTCAGGATTGTTCTTTAAGAATTTGCTCCCCCTAAAGACGATAGTCTTCCAAGTCTACGCATACCAATATTGTGAACATATTTCTCAAAAGTTGATGTAGGCAGAGATTTGATGAACAAATCTGTAAGATTGTCACTTGAGCGAACCTTTTTCGATGGTGATTTCGTCATTCTTTTGGAGCTCATGTGGATAAAAGAATTTTGGCGTAATATGTTTTGTCATGGTTCCTTTTACATATCCACTGCTCATTTGTGCAACATAAGCTGCATTGTCCTCATAAAGGACAGTGGGGGTAATATCGTCTTTCGCTAGACCATACGAGCCACAATGTGTCGTATCAATGATCTCAACCATACACATTCTCGTGAGGCCTAATATAAAGCGATAATCTCTGAGTGGTTAGAAGAAGTAGTCACCATGGTCTGCTTAACAGACCTCTAAGAAACGGTAGTACCACCACAGAGAAAAACATAACCAGTCTGGGATCTGGCGTTATGGGGATCAGACATGTAGCCAGCATCCTAATAGCCCACCAATAACATATCTTGGTTTCTTTTATAGAATAGTTCAAGATCTTTTGTACTTTGAAGATAGCGAAGAATATGTTTAATGCTATTCCAATGCCTCCTTGTAGGAGAAGCACTATACCTTGCTAGCAAGTTCACCGTAAATATAATATCAGGCCTGGTGCAATTTGCGAGATAGAGAAGTGCTCCAATGACGCTCAGATAAGGAACTTTTGGCCCTAATATTTCTTCATTATCTTCTTTGGGTCTAAATGGGTCTTTATGCACTTTGAGGGATCGGACGACCATTGGTGTAATAAGTGGATAAGATTTATCTATATAAAATCTTTCCAAAACCTTTTTCACGTAGGTCGACTAGTATAGAAAAATTCCTTCTGGGAAATGCTCGATCTGCAAGCCAAGATAAAACTTGGTTTTTCCCAAGTCTTTCATTTCAAACTCCGTCTTTAGGCATGAGCTAGCTTCCGTAAGCTCCTTGTGCGTTCCAATAATATTTATATCATCAACATAGACTGAGATGATACAGAAGCCATTTTTTGGATTTATTTATAAACACACAAGGGCAGACGTCATTATTTGCATATCCCTTCTTCAGGAGGAACTCACTCAGTCGATTATACCATATTTTACCTGACTATTTCAAACCGTATAACGACCTTTGTAATTTAATGCTATACATGTTGTGATTCTCGTTTTCTCTCAATTCAGAAATTTTAAGTCCATCAGGGACTTTCATATAAAAATATTAGCGTCTAATGACTCATATAAAAATGTGGTCATGACGTACATATACTGCATATATAAGTTCATAGCTTCTGCCATAGGTATTAACTTACGGAACGTAATACAATCACTAATAGGAGAATATTTTACATCTAAATTGATGCTGGGTCTCTGCGTGAACCCATTGAGCTATGAATCTTGCTTTATATCTCACCACCTTACAATTCTCATTTATTTTTCTTACGAAGACCCATTTATATCCTGCAGGGATATATGGACTACAAGTTCAAAATACTTTAGCGAGTTCAGCTCAGCCTCAATTGTCACTTTTCCATCTCATCTAGTCCGAGTGTTTCAAGCACTCTGCTACTGACTTAGGTTCTGGATCTAGATTATTTTCAGAGATAGTAAGAGCAACTGTAGAGGCAACTATGCTGTCGATAACTTTTATATTTCTATTATATATTTCTCCTTTTTCACAAATTCGTAACCACTTTAATTCTTATTTTATGTCAACCAAATCCTCGTCATTTTCCTTAACAATTGGATTTGGTCGTTCCGCATCTCCAGTATTGTGATTATCAAGCACATGCAACTTTACTGGAGATTCCATCTTCAGGATGAACCTCTTCCGGAGGTTATGGGAGTGACTGTCTTTCTATATAGAATTTAGTTTACCACGAACTTTTATCTTTTACACTAACATGTTTCATATGCTTTTGGCACAGTATGCTTCTGGCGTACCAAATCGTCAATGATATACTCAACATGAGTATGGGGCTTAGTCACTCTTTTTTAGCAGATTATCATGTGTACTCAACATGAGTATGGGGCTTAGTCACTCTTTTCTTAGCAGATTATCATGTGAACTTCTGGTTCAGTTTGACTAGTACGTGGATATAAATATTGAAGATCTTTTTCATCAATGGAATTTCTTAGCATTATTTTGTATTTTTGGCACTAACCCCCCCTAATGTCGAGAATTGATCTTCAATAAAAATACAGTCAGCGTACCAAATTGTAAATTGATCTCCTAACATGGGCCATAGGTACTAAATTATTGACAGAGTTTCATAAATAATGTATGTACCTTCAACGAGGTCCCATAGAGGTACACTATGGTAGTGATATAGAGACATGGACTGGAAATAAAGAATACGCAGATGAGAAATGTTTCGCTTCTTCACCACGTACTAGATAAAGGGGGAAAATTGTGATATGCAGTTGGTCGGATTTGGTTTGAATGCCCCATTTAATTTAAGGAAATCCGAAAAATCATATTTTGCCCAAGATGACCCAATAGCTCATGCCAGAATTTAAAAGAATTTAGGTCCCTAAATCTTAAAAATCATCGCAACATGGTGTATTCTAGGTCATACAAATTCTAAAGTGTATAAATAAAAACCACATAGGTTCACAAGAGTTTAAAGCAAACTCAAGTTAAATCAAAATTGTCTGATAAATGCATATAATCCAAATATAGAAAAACTAAATAGTTTACCTTGACCATCTCGATAAGATCCACTTCAATGTCCACAACCTCCCCCTCGTCCAAGCTTATGAATATTAGTTTGAATTATGACATGTGCTTTAGGCACTACGTGTGAGCCAATTAAACTTGCATTATGGTTTCTCACAACAGCTGGTTGTGTTTTTAACAACTACTAATGCAAGGATTAGTTCATAATGTTTAGTATAATTTTTAGTTGTACTATTGTAAGAGTACAATGTTACTTGTTAAATTGTATTCAGTCGAGGGTTTAAAATCCAAATATGGCTACAGGATAAGATCTCCTACTATGTTCATAGCCTCCCCCTTGTCCACGCGTATAAGTAATTTTCTGAATTGTAGCATGTGCTCCAAACACAACTCGTAAGCAAATTAGTCTAACATTATGAGTTCTCATCAACAATTTGTTGTGATTCTCTACAACTCCAAATGTAGATATCAAAGCAGAATGCTTGGCATAATTTTTGGCCATGTACTACTACTGGAGTACAATACTACTTGCATGGAATGGAAAAAAATCTTTTCGATCAATTCTGCGAGCTTCACCCGCTAGACAATATGGCACATGGTTGAATCATATTTAGTCATGTATTTGAAATCCAAAAAGTTCTGATTCAGTCTGCCAGTTGCGTTTGAGGGAAGAATATTGGTTTCCATAGATCAAAGCGATCCTTCAGGGATTGCCTAAAAAAGTGAATACTTTTTCAGTGAGGCATTAATTTTTCACGTCTTAATTGATAGAGAGAAAAATGTTTGCCTTCTAGGCAAAGATACTTAAAGAATCAAGAGATATAATTATGCAAAAATCATAAGGGTGTCAGTACAAATAAACGTTCGAGGCCAAAGACAAGTAATAATTTCTATCATATATCACAGTGCACTAATCATGGAGATAAAAGATTAGTGCATAAGAAATTAGAAATATTCACATTTTAATAAGATCACACATAATCACCAAAATCATCAAGCTCCTTTTTCTAAAAATCTTCATAAATGTTATCTTTCAAATGTTTGCTTCTGGCAAACTAGTCTGATATTAAAATTCACATAAATTTTTTAATGCTCGGACGATCAATGACCATCACAAACTCAAGCAAGTAGAAATTAAACAAAAGCTTAACCAGTTGTTGCTATCCTTTCTTCTAAACTCAAGGTTTCCAGATTCAAAACACCAACAAGGTAATTTTGGATAGAAACTAATATTGCACAATTTCAGTGGAGAAGAAGAATCAGTGCAATTAGCAATAAAAAAATGAACCACTTATGGACGCCAACATGAGCTTTAAAACCCACAACTTAATTTTAAGTTTTCATGAGACTTAGATTTTACTTCAAGCAAGCAAATAGAATATTTAAAGCAAAAACATCAAATTGATACATTATGACAATTTTTCATGATTGATGCTCTGTCTATTCATACTCTAGACTAGATAGCTGGTATGTTTTAATTTTTCATTTTTTTACAAGTAGACAAGGTATTTCGACAGATTATAATGTGATAACAATTGATAGAATAAACAAGTTCCAGGAAAGCAATTTTGGTGGCATGTGATTTGAGTGATAGATACATTTTGCCTAAAAATGAATGCAATGTTTTGCAGAACCTCTGACATGATGCCAAAAGTTTTATATACAAAGTCATGTATTCATTGATTACAGGAGTCTGTGATTTGATCTTTCATATGGGTTTGATTTCATACATAAAAATAAGGTCATCATGTATGAATAGGAATACATAGATTCAAAAAATCATTTAGACATAACAGATAGTAGTACACTTGTTATTATTTTCAGAATAAAATATCATAAACTTCTCTCAGAAGACAAAACATATATCAGAAAACAAATTAAAATAAACATCTATATTACAGATTTGTATGCTACTATCTAAGGTAACTCTACGTTTTTAGCCATGTATATGTAGCCTATGTTACAGAGTTCAAAGAAAACCATTTGGATCATTCCAATAAGTGGTTCGGCCATTAACAGAAATGGAGTTCCAATCAGGTGTTCATATGTAGGAGCAAATTGTATTATAATATAACATTAACCACAAAATTAATTTATATGAACTTTTGTTCATTAGATGAGATAATACATTAGAAAAAGCTATAACAAAGCCAACTAAAGCTCAAATAATAGATAGTAGAATAAACTACTCAGTAAGAACAAGACATAAGATTTGCAGATGGAAAAGAACATCTTTTTCAGAGGGTTGCAATTATTAAAATATACCACAGCGTATTTGTCCCTCACATTTAATGGAAGAAAAGCATGATGGTGAAAAAGAGCTTAGAAAATAAATAGGAAAAAATCACCGAATATCTATTTTTTAAGGAATACTAAGGTAATCATTCTGATCAGAATAAAAGCAAAATAAGAAAGTATCATATGGAAATTGTTACCTCGTAAGAGGTGTACACCGAAATATCTCTTACCACCAACGGACGATTACGAACCGGCTAGCTAGAGCTTTTGTGCTGATAACGTGTTGTAATCTTATTGTTATATCTACATACATCATATATATCAAAAGTAAGAATCAAACATAAAATGTAAATGTAAATAGACAAGAGAAGAGATAGAGAGAAAAGTGATTCTCATTTTATTCATCTTCCTCATTCCTCTATACATTTTGTAGTCCATGACATACATTATATAGATGGATAATAAGAAGACTAAAGAACATGGGCTAATGAAGAGTCACCTAATTAATTGTCCATATTTAAGTAATATCCATATTCATCTTATCTTCTAGATTTCAACAGGAATAAAAATAATCAAATAATTTTTTATTATACCCTCCTTAAAAGATATGAATAGATATAAATTCCCATATAAAAAATTATTTCTATAGAAATAATATCATTAGCTGCTCGTACAAATATACAAATAGATGTAAAATATTAGAATACTATTCTTTATTCGACTTTGCCCTAGTTCCATTGTGTCTTCAGGAGAAAAAAAATCTCATCTTCACCTCAACGCGATTTCAGTTGGGTAACCATTATTTTTCTAAAATATGTATGTGTGAGTAATCTCTACCTAATATTTACAGCAAGTTTTCATCTTTTGGCGACTCGGTTGCGTAATCTATTGGCAATTAGGTTAGCAAATATTTTATCTTTGGATGTATGATTTGAAGTTTCATTGAAGTATATATGCCTAATCTTTTCAGTAATTTCTTCAAAGCACTCACAATAAGAAATAATGTGCTTAATTGATGAAATTAGAACTCTATATTTTGATTAGAGGTTAACAAGTTTTCTATTCCTTCAAACTTTCTAGGTTAACATGTTTTCTATTCCTAATCATTTTTTTGAAAGTTAAGGGTGTACTTGAAATTTTATAGAAATTTTATATACAGAATAAAAGTTAACATGTTTTTCTAATCCTGCAAAATTTATTATTTTCTTCCGATTTTTCTCTTCATGCATGCACATGGAATTCAATTATAAATCATGTAGCATGCATATGGAATTCAGAGTATTATATACATTTGTGCACAATGATGCTAGTAGCATTAGCTGCTCGTACAAGTGATAGACATGTAGCATTAGAAGTTAGAAATGTGAAATTATAATTATTTATAATAAAAATATTCTCTATGAAAATTATTTTTCAATTAGTAAGCCAAAAGTCCGAAATTGTTGTTGAGGCGGTGTACCAAAATATAACTATTAACTGAAAAAATTTCTTTAAGAAAAAAATATTATTTTTATAAATATATTTTTTCTAAAAAATGAATTATTTAGTCATTTTTTAAATATTTTTTGTTTTCAAAATTCTGTGTTTTTGTAAGGGCATTATTAGAAAACTAAATTTTATTCTCATTTGTGAACAAATGATACCAAACATAAGAAAGAGAATAAGATTGTCATTCCCGTTTTATTCTCTAAACGCACACAAACATGAGAATGTGAATGCTCATTCTATCCCACATCTATTCCATTCCATTCAATACAAAGATGCCCAACTAATAAATTAAATAGGAGGTCACATGTGCCGATAAGAGAGTGGAACTGACAGTTACCTTAAGGTTTGAATAGATTCTTCGCTTTTTGAAGGTTCTGATTCTCCATAATTTTAATTGTAAAGAAATCCTACAATTAGTTAGGTGAATTAATACTATTAACTTACCACCATAGATCATATAATTAAAATTATTTTTGTAACATTTACATAATTAATATTGTTCATAGAGTCCATTGAGTGATAAGATTTGATTGGTAAGTTGTAAATATTCTCTATTATTAAGAATGTAGAAGATCTCTACCTATCTTTTGAGCCAAGACCCTAAAGCCTAATTACTAAGCCAATTATGGCGAGTGCAGTCTGTTTGGTTTGTTAAAGCATATTGACCCGTTAAGTAAATTATCAACATAACAATTTTTTTTTGCAAGCGGTTTGATTTGTTAAAGCGTATTGGCCTTCTACGTAAATTGTCGGAAGAACAATTTTTTTTGGAATTTTCTTGCTCCTTAACTTGAGGTAAAAAGGAGTAGTCCTTGAATATAATTTATTTTTTAAAATAAAAAATAAAAAAACTGCCAAAAAGCAGCATATAAAGTTGTGAGGGAAGCTTCTTATGAATTTTTTTTATAATAAATTTTGGTATTGCCATTTGCTTGGCAGATACCTTGAAGAACCATTAGCATCTTTATGCAGTAAGGAATTACTCCTTGGCTGCTATGAGTGCGCTTTTTATCAGAGCCTCGTATGGTGCACTGTTTTGATGTGTGGAACAAGGGCCAATGAATTATCGAACTACCCCCTCTCAACTTATCATGTGGAACGAAATGACCCCCATGGTGTGGGGCATTCTGTATGATTTGTAACCATATTAGAAAGTTTAAGAGAAAACTTAGCCAATTTAGATATTAGAACCCAACATTTTGATACTTTGAAACTAGACCCCCAAATAGTGATATTTTAAAATTAGTTCACCAAATATTCAAGTATATTGGAAATAGTCATCCAACTCTTCATATTTTGGAACTTCATTCCCCAAATATTGTAAATACTTTGAAATTGGTCCTTCTAGTTGGCAGCTAGTGGAAAATTTTGGGAGGAATAATTTCAAAATGCTTAAATGATTTGGCGAACTAATTCCAAAATATCGAGCTTTTGGGGATAATTTTCAAAATAATTAAATATTTTGGGGGCTGAAGACTTTGGGGGCTGATTTCAAAATATAAAAATTAGGGGGACTATTTCAAAATATGAAAGATTTAGGGGGTCTAAGATCGAAATAACCCAAACTTAAAAGTGGTCACCAACGGAGATAGCCGAGGTTAATTGGATTGGGTTGGGATTGAGAGGCATGAGTCAAAGTATGCATTAAAGTTGATAGAAATGGGCTGAGGCCTTCACAACCTCACGGCCCAAGGTTGGCCAACTATTTTATCTTCTGATATCAAAAAGTAACCGACATGTGGTCATCAGTACTCGGCTTACTACATAATAACCAAGGAAACACAGGAACAAAAATCAATTCAATTGGACTTTTGAACCAAACGTAGAAAAATCATGGCTTTCTTCAAAGATTCTCTGGCCCCAAAAGCCTATTGTTCAAAGCATCGGATCCATTTCATGCCCTGTGGCCCAAATCATGCCCTGTGGCCCAAATCATGCATGCCATTATTGAACCATCATTGAAATTCTTGTCTTCATTCTACCAGCACAAAAGTCTCAATCAGTTTCATGAATGATCGGGAAAATTTTGAGGGGTCAATATAAAGCTTGTGAGGGTACCGCCTCAAGTTTCTTGGACTCTGTGCATATATATCAAAAAAAAGGTGTAGGATTTTGGCATATATGAATAAGGAAACGAGAGAAAAGCGAGTGTCCCGCAATAATTAAGAGAGCAATAATCAATTATTATGTGATTGACGTTTCATTCAGAGGGCCATGAACTGTATTCTCATGCATCGAATATCATTGCCTTCTGTTGATTGAGGCCCACAAGTTCTATGGTACTAAAAAAAAAACCATATTGTTTCCCTAATTTCTTTTTTATTGGATTCTATTTCGTATGCGCCAAAAGATATATCATTATCATCAGTGTTTTATAATAGTCTTATATAT
>BQKN01063215.1:218475-229881 GCA_022839385.1 Asparagus kiusianus
TCAAGAACTAACCAGCAACGCGTGTTAGGCGTTGGCTTATCCCTTCTTAGACTTCGGGATAAAATTCCCCAGACTCATATTCTGGTGTCTTTTCATTCGGTGAAAGACTAAACCGACAACGCGTGTTAGGCATTGACTTATCCCTACTTAGGATTCGAGATAAAATTTCCCGCGCATGTAAGGCAAGACTTTTGGGAGTTGAAGGATGGTGTCAAAAAAATGGGAGAAAATGAATTTTATATTCTATCTCCCAAAACTAAAGAGGAAGAATTTTATATTCTATTTCTAGTTGCCAAAGAAACTCGAAGTGGGATCTCCACCTTAAGAATCCGGAAAAGTAAAACTAGGAGTGGGATCTTCACTCCGAGAATCAGAAAGATTTAAGCAACCCTAACTTTTATAGGATTGGTTGCTTAATCCAAGAAAAGAATTCCTCATTTATTGAGGTGAAATTCCGATTTTAGCCTAACTTTTATAGGTTTGGCCGAATAGGAAAAGATGGAAGTCTTTCGTTTATCAAAATGGGCATTCTCGTCTTGGTACTAACTATCTGCAAGTTTGACTAAGTGAGGTTGGAGGCAATCCTAATTTTTATAGATTTGATTGCTCAAATTAAAAGTGGACCTCTCGTTCATGGAAGGAATCGAGAGGGGATTTTGGTTGTGGTCCTAACTGTTTAAAGGTTTGACCAAGATGGGAATTTGAGACGACCCTAACTGTTTAAAGGTTTGATCGTTCAATTTATGGACCTCTCGTTCATGGAAGGAATCTAGAAGGGATTTTGGTTGTGGTTCTAACTGTTTAAAGGTTTGACCAAGATGGGAATTTAAGACGACCCTAACTGTTTAAAGGTTTGATCGTTCAATTTGTGGACCTCTCATTCATGGAAGGAATCGAGAGGGGATTTTGTGGTGGAAGACTATAAGTCATCAAACACCAATGGGAGTTTTGTGAGGGAAGATTGATCCAACGAAGTGATCGAATCTCATCTCAGCAAAAGAGTGTTCAGAAATCACAGTGGGGGTTTAGTGTTTGTCACTTTGTTTGTAATGATCGGTTTATCCCTAAGAAAATTATATGTAGCATTCTTCTGTAAACTTCTCGTTACATGAATCATCCACCCCCAGCTTTTCTTACGAAACTGAGTTTATCCTTGTATCCACCTGCATGATCAGGTTATCCTTAAGAATACCATGCATGGCACTCTTCAGGAACTCCCCGTGAAAGAAAGGAAATAGTTTAGACTCATATACCTGTTAGAGTATCGAGGAGCAGTTTATATTCGTATACTTCTTCGGAGTGGTGCACCGTCATTCGGCTTATTCTAGCTTTATGGCGCTAGAGTCGATTAGAGCTTGAATCTTATTCTTTAGACCGAAACAAACCTCAGTAGGATGGAGAACTCTCCTGTGGTACGCACAGTATTTTGGGTCCGTAATCCTCTTAGCTCCCTCCTGATCTTTAATCGGTGGTAGCTCAATCTCACCGTTATTCAGAAGGTACTCGAAAATATCCGAAACTTCCTCATCCTTGAAAGAGTACTCTTTTTGGAGTCTTAGATTTGGAGTCCTTTGCTGCTTTTGAGGTTGTTGTTGTGACGTCTGACTATTATCACTAGCAACCATAGGCCTTGACTGCTGGCTTCTTTCAGTCTTCTTCCTTCTGAGGAAGCGTTTGGCTTGTTCGCCGTGCACCTTCAAGTCTTTCTAAGTATTAGACGGTACGACTCCCATAACTTCCAATATCTCAATAGATAGGTCGTTATGACATGTCTGGAGGATGAAGTCCTCTGTGATCGGATCTTTGCAGTTCATCGCCTTATTCCGGAAATGTTTGATGAAGTCGTCGACTGTCTCTTCATCTTCCTATTTCTCCTCAAAGAGTGTCCTGATGGATATCTTAGCATCATCGTCAAAGAAGTTGCCGAGGAATGAGTTCTCCATATCATTCCAGCTGTTGATGATTCCAGGCCTGAGACGGCGATACCAATCGAAGGCAGGCCCACAAAGGGTGCCGACGAATGATCGAACCATCAAGGCTTCATTGCCAGAGATCGTGCCCAAGTAGGACTTGAAGTAGATTAGATGCTGAGTGGGTGAGCCCTTTTCGTCGAACAGCGTAAAGTTGATCAGGTTGAACTTCACCAGATACGGGATCGAATCCCACTCTTTCGGGTAAGGACACAGAATGCCGGTCTTCTTTACCTCTCGCGCAGACATTAGAGCGTTAATTTTGCTCTCAAGATCTTTCATCTTCTCGTCCTCGTCTGTATCATGTTTTGGACGATTTCCGAGAGGAACAATGTGGTCACCCCCGACCTTATTATCTTTGCGGGACCACCCCCAGCGTTGTTATTTGTAGGGGACGCATTTTAACCACCCCTAGTATTTTTGAAGGGTGCATCGGCCGTGATGATTTTGTCCACTTCTTGATCACTGTCAATTGTGGCGTTTTGGGTGCGGCGGCTGGATTCACCAAGTTGATTGGATAGAGCTTGCATCTGTCGGTCTTGTTCTTCCTTCATCTGTATCATGGCTATTTCTAATTCGAACTTGAAGTTCTCTTTTTTCTTAGCCAAAGCATCCTCGATGATCTTGGTCATTTGTTCAGCGTTGATCACGAACGCCTCACGAGATTGTCCTATGCTGGACACCGTATTGTCAGAAGCGATGGCAGAGTTCGCATCTAATGCTTCACCATCTGAGGATAATCCGTTATTCATCCTCTGATAGTCCCTACACATAGTAGTCCCTACGCGTAATCGAGTTATACGTTGGGATACGTCTGAAAAATGATGAGAACTAAAACTTCGCGTTGACTTCCCTTTATCAGCCATATTGATAGTGACCTCTAGGAGTTCGTCGTCTCGCGCATTTGGTCTTTTTCTACAGAAACGCCTTAGCTTGGTTTCCAATGCTTCATAGGAAAGCCTTTGGAATATCGAGACCCTCTGTCGAGCGGTCTTGGGGCAGCTACACGCTGATAATACTACCCTAATAATTTTGGTACCACGAACAATGAGAGTCCGTTTCCTGGGTACTTCTCTTTCAAGATTTATTCGTACCCCCTACCCGATAGTACAACTCATCGACGTTGCGGTTAGAGCAACTTATCGGTTGTTTAAATGAATTCTTAGGTATAACGCGTTCGTCTGTCTGACGTGTTTTCTTCTGAGCAAACAACTCTTTGTTGGTGTCTGTAGGAGTCACACGTTTGGAATCATACCTTTCTGAGGGTAAAACCTTAACGGGCTCCTGGCCTTCGACTCGCAGTTCGATGTGATCAGTTGCTAGAATTTTCTTATGAGAAGGCTTCATATTATCATGAGGGCGCGTGCGACCCCCAGCTTGTTGAGTTGCTCGAGGTTCCTTCACTGGGCCCAAGCGTTCTTTGATAGAAGTTTTGCCTCAATCTTCATGTTAAGAACTGAGGCGATCCTTCAATGGAATTCTAACTCTGGAGAGATTCTTACCGCCGTAGGGTTCTACCGTGGGCGTGGGAGCGGAAGGGGCGGGATCCGAAGTTAACGAAGGCTGAGGAGCAACGTCGCCTGCTTTTTCCTTAGGTGTTGATTTAGCCTTTGGCATCCAAATTTCTTTGGATCTCGGCGATCTCTTAACCGCCTCTTCCTTTTGCATTTCTTGTGCTTTTCGCACTAGGATCTGGGCATGTGCAAGAAGTGCGCGACGCTTCTGAATGTGCTCCTCAAGAGTGAAACGGTTCCATTTGACATGAACCCATTCGTTAGTAGGTGGTTGGGAGGAGGTTCCCGAAGCTTACTGCTGGAACACTTGGCACCTTCTGAGTTTCAGATCCGCATCATAGTAGATCCCGTCAACAGGCTTCAAAGCCTTGGCAAATTAGCGCGTGAGATGTTGACGGCGCCTTGGATGAGCCCTCTTCGTCAGCACTGGTGTACTTTCAACGGGCAACTCCTTAACTTTCGAGGAGTTGTCATGAACGTTGGATCTGGTTTCTTTGGAGGCCGGAGATGGGTCTTCCACTGCATTCAGGTTCAGATCATTAACCCTGGTCTTCGGATCTGAAAGCATGTTCTTCGCGACAGTGGTTTTTCTGCGTTTGCAAGAAGAAGATCTGGAGGAGGAGGAAATATTTTCCTCGAATTTCTGCTGGTCGAGTTCGTATTCGACCTCTTCGAACACCGGGATCTTTATCGTCGGCTGCAGCACGACGATTTCGGCAGTAAAGTTGTTAGCTCCCACTGCGGTCGCCAGCTTGTTTGGGTGAAAAATTGATATATTCATTGTTGTGTTCATTACAACTTCAAATGTTACAACGAAAACAAAAATTAGTCTTTTTATAAGACCTTTACACAATGAAAACAAAAAAGTACAACTCTCGTCAAACAGCGCAACGGGTGTTTATCACCCGCTGCTTGCGTAGGATCTTAGCCTGTGACGGGGATGTTGATCTCAGTGGACCACCAAACGATTAGATCAGATCCAAAGCTTCGTTGATTCATGAAGGAATCAAGAAGCCGAAGCGGTTATCTCAGCAACAGCGAGATAACCACTCTTCTTGTGATCACCGCAACGGGGTGATTTCAAGGAAATGAATCGGGGTGTACAGATCTGACGAACTCTCCTTCTTTATACCAAAGAATCCGCTGAAGTCTACTCCTCCTCTCTGAAATTCGTGCACCTTCAGTCTTCAGTCCGGCAGGGCTTTGCCAACACTCGAGAATTCCAGATCTGGAAAAATAAAGGCCCTAGGGCTGTATTTATAGGCTTCAGGACCCTTGTTTTCAGATAAGAATGATTGATTCACTCTTATCTTCAGTTATAACTACTTAACCATATTCTTGGATGACATTCTATCAGTTAAAACAAATCCAGGCGATTAACGATCGAAAAGCAGCTTTAAATTGCCAAAATTTAGTTTTTCGGGTCTGCGGACACCTGTGGGTGTCTCTGCCAAGCTTGGGCTGAGACACCTCTTGGTGTCTCGGGTATTTTAGCCTTAACTTTCTTATTTGATCTCCAAATATCCTTATTCAATATTCATTGGAAATCTAACAAAGAGATCTACAACTTTTATGTTTTGAGTTTTTTTAGATTCGAATCGAAACTTGGCCAAAATCGTCATTCTTCTCCGAGACACCAACACTGTCTCGGAATTCTGAGGCAGTTTGTACTATCTTTGGTTTTTTAACTTTATCTTTATCATATAATCTCCAAATGATATGATATAAGATGTATTAGAAAGCTAACGAGGAGATCTACAACTTTTATATTTTGAGTTTCTTTAGATTCGAATCGAATTATGGCTAAAATTACTCTACAAGGTCCAAGATACCTTTGGGTGTCTCGGCTTGACCAAGACACCAATGGTTGTCTCGGCCAAGCTTTGGCCGGGACACCTCTTGGTGTCTCGGCCAAGATTTGGCCAAGACACCATTTGGTGTCTTGGCCAACTTTGGCCTGAACTTCGATTCATGCGTTCTGTCCGTTTCTGCCGTATCTTCATCGTCCAAACTCAGAATTGCATGGTTCAAGATGCGTTGGAAAGCTAATGAGGAGATCTACAAGCTCCAATGATTGAATCATATGTGGAATAAATAGGATACGAGGAGTGCTTCACCTTTTGTAAGCGACGCAAGGCTCCCGATCAGTTCGTTTCCTCGTTGTTCTGCAGTTTTGTTGCTTCACATAGTTCGTCGACTCACTTCATGCGTTTATCATTGTCACATGAGCTTCTGTGACTCGAATAGCAATGATCATTGTCTTCTCTCTATCTCGAGCCGCGTGCGGGGACCTATAGGTAATTTTTAACGCCTACAATACCGTTTGTATAAAAGTCAAAGAGAATCTCACACATATCTTAGATCTCAATGCTAATTGTAATTGTAGGAAAATAAAATTGCATTTATCCCTCACAGAGAAATTCAGAAGTTCGTCTGAAAGAACATTACCAAAAATAGTAAAAAAAGGGGTAAAAGCGGATATATCTCTCAAACCGGAGGGAATTTGGCAAAATGAATGGCAACAAACCAAATTTCGGCTAGTTTGGTCGGCCCCGTCACGTCGAGGTAGTAGATTTTCATATATAATTCGTCTAATTCTGACTTACGATTTGAAAGTAATGACTTGTTCTTCGCAGCAACTTATGTTCCTCGACACCTGAACTTCGCCTGCAAGACTAGGGTTCGCCTGAACCAATCCAAGTCTACTTGTTCACCTGAACATTCAAGGTAAGTCCGCCTGATAGTGTGACTTCACTTGAATTAAATAAGCAAAGCCAAGTTCGCCTGAATACTTGACCCTGCGGACAAGGCCAAGTTCACCTAAACATTAAGCTACGCCTGAACGAAGTTAATTTTGCTTGAACGCTTAACTTACGAAGCTCGCCTGCATGAGCCAAGCTCGCCTGAAAGCTTAAAGCTCACCTGAATTGATTGAAGTTCGCTCGATAGGTTCACCTACGAGGTTCGCCCGCATACTCCAACCTAGCCTACATGATCCAAGCTCACCTGAACGCTTGAAGCTCGCCTGATAGGTTCACCTACGAGGTTCGCCCGCATACTCCAACCTCGTTTGCATGAGCCAAGCTTGCTTGAACGCTTGAAGAAGCTCGCCTGATAGCTTCGCCTACGAGGTTCGCCCGCATACTCCAACCTCACCTGCATGTACCAAGCTCGCCTGCAAGCTCGTCAGGCTTGCCAACCTCACCTAAAAGCTCACCTGCATAGCTTGACCAAGTTAGCCACTAAAGCTTGAAATGTGGAAGTCGTTGTGCCCACTTTCCATATTTTGAGGGGGTGGTTACTAGCCATTTTCCTCTATAAAAAGTCACTAATGGCTACAAGAAAAGGGAGGCAAGGAGACGAACCTATCATCTTGTACACTCGGCTCTCAAATATCCTAGTTCGGATATTCAAACTCCGATAAAGCTTCTACCATGCGACAAAGCTTATTGGAAGTCTTGTTCGAATCCTCAGGAGAAGAGGATCGAACTTTGAGATCTCGGCATACTTGGCCTACAAACAATCAAGCACTTGTTCAACCTTTGAACTCATCTAACCAAATTTCTACCAAACTTCTACCACACACTGAAGTTTGTCCGCAACCTCGTTCGAATCGTCAAAGGGAAGCAAACTCGACACTGTAGGCCTTAAAAAATGCCGAACTTCGAGATATGACGAAAGTCGTCAAAGGGACGGACCTCGTCATAGTCAAAGATGAAACTCATTACCCAGTGAGGATCCATATCAAAAACGAGGCTCATTACGCAGCAAGGCTTGGTGAACTCACCAGTGGAAACGAGGTTCGAAGATCGTTGGATACGAGGTTCGAAGCTCGTCGTTAGGTACGAGGTTTGAAGCTCGTCGTTGGATACGAGGTTTGAAGCTCATCATTGGATACGAGGTTCGAAGCTCATCACCAGACGCCAAGCTCATATGTGAAGATGAGACTCGTCAAAAGGAAACTCACAAGACTGGCTACGTAGTTAGACTCAGCTGTCGAAGACGAAGTTCGTTAGTGAATACAAAGCTCGTCAGATGACATCAGTGAAGACAAAGTTCACTATACTACAAAGTTAGCCTTAGCAAACGAACCTCGCTGCATATTAAGGCTCATCCAATCAGATGAACCTCGCCATGCAGCGAGACTCATCATTCGCGGGAGATCCAGCTATAACAGCTCTGAAGACCTAGTCAGCCACTTGGGCTAAACTCCAGGAGCATGTTACTAAAAATACCCTAGAGGGGGGGGGGGGGGTGAATAGGGTTATTGCTAATCTTATTAGATATTAATGCCAATTAAAACTAAGTAACAAATATATCCTAACAATGAAAATATTCAATAAGGTATATGTAAGGATATATATGCAAAGGGGAAAATAAACAAGAAACAATATAAACAAATAGTGGACACAAAGAGCAATCCAAACACAATAGTATGATCACGGAGTTTGGACATTCCGTCCTACGTCTCTATTCCCCACTCTCGGGGATAAATCCACTAACACAACCAGGTTTTCTATGCTCACTCGAACAATGTTTACACCTTATAATTCAGCTTTCTAGTTCACCGAAAACTTTACAACACACACAATCGCAATCACACTCTACACCCTCTAAGTGTTGGTCTCTAGCCCGTGTTTCCCTCAAGTGCTCGGAATTACGACCTACCTCTAGGCATTACTACCGACGCCACTCCTCTTGGGACAACACCGTCTCTCACCACACACTCCTCTCGGTGTACAAGTGTGATACAATGTGTAACTCACAATTAAGCACAATACAAATAAAATATTCTCTACAATAGGTGAGAACATAATTTAAGCTCACTCTCAAGGTTACACTCACCACAACCCCAAATTATACAATATGTGAAAATAGTTAAGCTCAATGGTCGTGTGTGCAAGCAATGAGAAAAATCAAATATAAACTCAATTAAATCTAGCAAATATGAATATAACAATTAAAGCATAAACAAGCTAGAGATATGAGTTTAGAAACACTTCTCTGATCATAAGAGTGAGAGATAGGAAGATTGAAGGCCCAAACTAAAATTGATCTCCTCTTCTTGTAAAACAATCTTCACAAAACTAATTTTATAAACAAACACTTAAAACAAACTAAAACTCTTTTTAAACTTGTTTTAAAACTTCTCTTCTTGGTTCAGAAGTGAAATGATATAGGGTACATATAGGATGAAGAAACAAAGCTCAAAACCTAAGTGAAATCCAGCAAAATAATAAAAAAATGGAAACTAGAAAAATGGTCGTTACAGGCCATCAGTCGACTGACGGGTTTCATCAGTCGACTGATGAGCTGACCGTTGTAGGCATTTTCCAGCTCATCAGTCGACTGACAACCTATCAGTCGACCAAAACAGAACAGAAACATTTGGTAACTGCAGGCACTTTTATCAGTCGACTGATCAGTTGACTGATTTTATCAGTCGACTGACCAGTCAATTGATAACAAGTATACAACCTGTTTAAAGCAGAAACCTGATTTTTAAACTGCCTTTAAAAATAGTAAACAAATTCTAAAAATTATAAAACTTTGGTAAATGATTGTAGACATGATAATACACATGTTATAAAAACTGGTTTTTAAAAAAGCATCTCCTAAATTTGAAATCTCATCATTTTGCAAAATCACATAAGTATGAACATGTTAAAAACTTGATTTTGCCAAAATGACTTAAACAAAACTTTGAAACTTTTTCTAATGGATTTAGAGACTTGTACAAAATATGAAAATAGTGTAAATAAGTATTCAATCCATAAGCATAATATTTTGTAATTTTAATAGAATATGAAACACATAAATATAAAAATAAAGATATATATTGTTTCATATCTATATAGCTAAACCAAAATAACTAATCCACATAGAAAACAAATAAGTATTATATATCTATTTGTTTGTAAAAACTTTTATGGATAAAACACATAAACCATTAAATTGTGTGTGTATAATATCGAGCTTAAGGTATTAACACACAAAGTATAAACCCTAAACTAATTTACCCAAGCTTGATAGATCTTCATTGTAGCTTGTCTTGGTAAACATGGAAGAAGCTTGAACTTAGATCTCGACTAGTAGGCTTCATTCCACTATTCCGCCAATCCTCAATTTGATGTGATCGTGAAGGCTCAATCCATCCAACATATTATTGTTTCCGGTAAAAGTTGCTGTTTTCATTACTTTGATATCTGTTACAACTTCGATCGTTACAACAGTATAAAATGAAAACAAAGGGGTACAACTTAAACGAAAATAAACACGAGAGCCCGGTTTGGTATGGTCTCGCTTGCGTGGGTTGTTGGCCTGTGACGGGGATGTTGATATCCGTGGACCGCCGACTCTTCAAGATCTATTCCGGTAAAATCCGGCAGAGTTTCGTCTATCCGCGTGGGATTCAGAAACAGAACTTCATCGATCCGCGTGAGATCTCAGAAGTGTAAAGCTTATGTCTCGGTTAAACGAGGCACTAGCTCTTCTTAGTGGTCACCGCTAATGGGCAACACTAAGGATGAGAGAAGTGAATGAAGGGGGACTGGTGCAGAATCTCACTCCTCGATCCGGCAGGGCTTCGCTGCTCTTCTCAGAAATTTCAGATCTCGAGGTTAAACCCAAGACCAGAAATTCCTCTCCAAAAATCCAAGCCAAGATAATGGAGGCCTAGAGGGCCTATTTATAGGAAACAAGGAGGGGGGGGGGCTGAAATGGCTAAGGACACCCCATGGGGTGTCTCAAGAAATCCGAGACACCCTTGGGGTGTCTCGGAAATTCCGAGACACCTTTGGGGTGTCTCGGATTTTTTTAGACACCCCCGGGGTGTTTCATGTCATCCGAGACGCTACCGGGTATTCCGCCGTTGTCCCGCTGTTGACTTTTCGTCCGAGCTCGGATTTGAGTGATTTCGGATGCGTTGGAATCATGACGGCGAGCTCTGTAGGCCCCGATGGTTGGATTATTCGTGGGGTGATCGGGGCATGGCGGGCGTTGGCCCAATTGCGGTGGTCGCGGGGTTTTCGGTCAATCCGTATCCCCGTAGTTTTGAGATTCTGTCGGCTCACGTGGTTCGTCGGTTCGCTTCAGGCGCTCACCGACGTCATTTTAACTCTTGTGAACCGGGTAGTGATGTTCAATCGTCGCTCGTTAACGCTGAGCCGTGTGCGGGGACCTATTGGCAATTTTTGATGCCTACAGATACCCCCTCCAAAGTGTTTCGGACTCGTTTCCTTTGTAGAAGAGACCGGAATACTTTGGATATGATTGGTCCAGCCTTCAGTCGGCCTAAGGGACCTATGGTTTGCTTCAACTCTCGACTCCTTCGATCTTCGGTTTATCCGGTGCTTTGTCGAATAACCAAAGTTGTTTCGGCGCTGCGTTTATCGCCTGGCCATCGTTGGAGTCTCGAGTTTACAGCTGGTGAGTTGAGTTTGGCTCGTGTTATTGAGTTGACTGTTGAACTTACTATCCCTGTCACATCGTGTTGACTTGGGGTTTCGGATCACTGGGGGTTGACTTTTTGTTGCAACGCGCTGAATGGCGTTGACCTAGGGTTATGCGTTGACCGGTGTTCATCCTAGGGTTTTAGAACCGCATGGGTTGACTTTTGACGCAATGTGCTGTCCGGCGTTGACCTAAGGTTACGCGTTGACCGGCGTCTGCCTCAGGGTTTAAGATCCGCATGGGTTGCAACGCGTTGTCCGGCGTTGACCTAAGGTTACGCGTTGACCGGCGTCCACCTTAGGGTTTTGTGGATTGCAACGCGCTGTCCGGCATTGACCTAAGGTTACGCGTTGACCGGCGTCCACCTTAGGGTTTAGAGCGTCGACGGTTGACTTTTTGTCGCAACGCGTTGAATGGTGTTTGCCTTAGGGTTTTGGGAACCGCTTGGGCTGCAACGCGTTGTCCGGCGT
>BQKN01063215.1:229891-240270 GCA_022839385.1 Asparagus kiusianus
CGTTGACCTAAGGTTACGCGTTGACCGGCGTCTACCTTAGGGTTTTGAACCGCGTGGGTTGACTTTTGACGCAACGCGCTGTCCGGCGTCGACCTAAGGTTACGCGTTGACCGGCGTCCACCTTAGGGTTTCAAATCGCCAAAAGTTAATTTGTGGAATTCACCAACAATCGGTAATCGGCGTGGAATCGGTGTTCACAAAAATAATCGGGGGATCAGAAAACAATTCGGGGAGTCGAAACATCGCGCGGGGAGTCAAAACCCGGGCAAAACACCCCTGGGTGCCTCGGCAAGGCCGAGACACCCTTGGGGTGTCTCGGTTTTGCCGAGACACCCTTGGGGGGTGTCTTGATCTTTTCCATGGTCCCCCCCTCTCTTCATTTGTCCTTTTGCTTATGGTCCCCTCCATTTGAATTACCCCTTTTCACACTTGAATTCTCAAGAGAAAGAGATTTTTTTGCTTGTGGTCCCCTCCATTTGAATTACCCCTTTTCACACTTGAATTCTCAAGAGAAAGAGGTTTTTTGGCCGAAAATTTTTTGGGGGGTTTTGTGAAAAATTTGGCTGAAATTTTGTGGGGGGGTTTTGATTTGTGCTCATTTGATGAAGGATTGTGGGGGTGCTTTATGCAAAAGGGTCAAAGGATCTTTTGAGGGGTTTATTTGCAAAACAGACCCTAAAGGGGCTTATTCACAAAGTGGCCACGAATTTGGGGCTGGAATCCCGAGATTTAGACCACGAACTTATAACCCGAAATTTGTAGAGGGGTTGCAGGACCAACTATTGAAGCTGATTCATCTGCATATGTGGATCCCATTTGGATGCTCGAGTCACGAGACCAACTAATGGAGTTGGTGCGTCAATGGCTCGTATTATAGAATTTTTGGCAAATTCTCAGCCATCAACGGATTTGATGAGCCTTTACCGACTACCGTTTGAGTCGGGCTAGCATGCGGATTGTGTAAGTCCGTTCCGCACATAACGTTGTGCTAAAAGAGTTAACTCTTTTAGTGCTACGATATTGAATACATAGACTTCGTCTTTCTCACGGGAATAGACTACCCGGCAACACGTGTTAGGCGTTGATTTATCCCTACTTAGGCTTCGGGATCAAATTCCCCGCACGTGTGAAGCACGGATTCTACCACAATGCGGAATATGTGGGTTGTCCTTTTTAACGGTCAAGGACTAACCGGCAACGCGTGTTAGGCGCTGACTCATCCCTCCTTAGGCTTCGGGATAAAATACCCCAGAATCGAACTCTGGTGTCTTTTCTCAATCGGTGAAAGACTAAACCGTCCAACGGAAGGGGAAGAATTTTATATTCTATCTCCCAATGGAAAGGAAACTTGAGGTGGGACCCCCACCCCCTGCATCCGAAAGAACTAAACTAGGAGTGAAAACCCTACCCCAAGAATCGAAAGGCTGAGAGAGGAAGAATTTTATATTCTATCTCCCAGTGCTGAAGAGGAAGAATTTTATATTCTATCTTCATTTGCAAAGGAAACTCGGGGTGGGATCTCCACCCCCAGAATCCGAAAGGTGAAACTAGGAGTGGGATCTCCACTCCGAGAATCGGAAGAGATTCAAGCAACCCTAGCTTTTATAGGTTTGGTTACTCGATTTGTGGACCTCTCGTTCATTGAAGGAATCGAGAGGGGATTTTTATTGTGGTAAATGATGAATTATCCACCCCCAGCTTTTCTTTGTAAAACTGGGTGTATCATTGAATTAGATGCACGATCGGGTTATCCTTAAGAATACCACGCATGGCATTCTTCCAGGAACTTCCCGTGGAAGGGAGGAAATAGTTTAGACTCATAAACCTATTGGAGTATCAGGGAGCAGTTTAACCTCTTATACCGGTCGGAGGATTGAGAAGCAGTTTATACTCGTATACTCTTCGGAGTATTGCCGTTCTCGATTGGCTTACCCTAGCGTTATGACGCCAGCTTCAACCAGGATTTGGATGCTATCCTTGAGTGCAAAGCACGCCTTGGTTGGGTGATGGATCCTCCTGTGGTATGCGCAGTACTTCGGATCCGTAGTATCGTCAGCTTCCTCCTGATTAGCAATAGGTAGGAGCTTGATCTTGTTATTGTCAAGGAGGGATTTGAAGATGGCTGGAACATCTTCGTTCTTGAAGGAGTACTCTTTTTGAGGCCTCTGATCCGGAGTCTTTTGTTGCCTCCGGGTTTGCTGTTGCGATGTCTGATTAGCAACCGCCGCCGGTGCTTCACCCCCATCACAGGAGGCGAAGTTCGAGTTTGGAGAGTTAGCCATTGGTTGGCTCCTCTCGGCCTTCTTCCTTTTGAGGAATCGCTCAGCTTGCTCTCCTCGAACCCTCAAATCCTTCCAAGTGTCGGACGGCTCTATTCCCATCACATCCAAGATGTTAATGGATAAGTTGTTATGGCAAGTCTGCAAGATGAACTCCTCCGTGATGGGATCCTTGCAATTCATCGCCTTGTTGCGGAAGCGTTTGATGAAGGCATCCACCGACTCTCCGTTCTTTTGTTTCTCATCGAAGAGTGTCCTAATGGATATCTCGTTGTCGTCATCAAAGAAATGAGTAAGGAACATGCTTTCCAGGTCCTCCCAACTTTTGATGCTTCCAAATTTAAGACGGCGGTACCAATCGAAGGCAGCTCCGCGAAGAGTGCCGACGAATGACCGAACCATCAAGGGTTCATTGCCGGAGATCATGCCCAAGTGAGACTTGAAGTAGATCAGATGTTGAGTGGGAAAACCTCTTCCGTCGAACGGTGTGAAGTTGATCAGGGGTAACTTCGCCGGATACGGAATCGAGTCCCACTCTTTCGGGTAAGGACAAGGAATTCCGGTTTTCTTTACCTCTCGAGCAGACATTAATGCGTTAATTTTGCTCTCGAGATCTTTCATCTTCTCATCCCCGCTTGTACTGGAGCTTGGACAAATTGAAGGTGGGATAACGGGGCCACCCCCTGTATTACCACCCCCAGCGTTTTGGTTAACCGGAGGGTTCTCGGCATTGAGAGGTTCATCCACATCCGAATCGCTACCTGCTTGGTTAGCATGGTTACGACGGCTAGATTCACCGAGCTGATTAGATAGAGCGCGAACTTGTTGGTCGTGCTCTTCCCTCATCCGTAACAGGGCCGTTTCCATTTCGATTTTGAAGGCCTCTTTCTGCTTAGCCAGGGCTTCTTCAAGTATCTTGGTTACTTGTTCGGCGCTGATCATAAGCGATGAGCAAGGTTGCCCCGCGCTCGATGCCGTGTCATCGGACGCTACGGCCGAGCAGGAGTCTGAATCAGTATCCGACGCCTCTTCTTCTAGAGAAAGCCCCTTCGGTACCCTTCGGTAGTCCTTCCGGCTGATGGCTCCCGACCGTAATCGCGTCATGCACCGGGATATCTCGGCAAGCTGGTCCCGGTTGAAGGGTTGCGTCGATCTTGCTCTACCGGTCATATTAGCCGTCACCCTTAGATATTCGTCTTCTTGGCGGACGAACTTCTTCTTGTGGGAACGCCTCGGTGTGGAAATTCTCTCGAACACCGAAACTCTCTTTGGGGTTTGGGCACAGCAGCATCCCGACAGCACCGCTTTGATGATATTGGCGCACGGGCAGTGAGACTCCATGTCCTGTACATATTTCTTCTGGGGCTTTTCCACACCCCCAGCCCTATAGTACAACTCATCAGTTTTACAACTGGAGCAACCTATAGAGTGTTGGTGTGTATTCCCCAGTATAACACTCTCATCATCAGATGAGTGTGTTATCCTTTTGGAGTGCAACACTTGGTTAGTTTTCTTACAAGTGGCCCGTTCAAGTTTACGCTTTTGTGAGCGTAGAAACTGAACGGGCTCTTGTGCTTGGACCCGCAATTCGATGCGGTCAGTGATAGGGGTTTCCCCTTTATCATCTTTCTTAGGGGAGTTGATTCGACCCCCAGTCTGATTTGCAACTTGGGGACCTTTCAATGGTCCCAGTCTTTTCTTGATGGGTACTCTACCTCGATTCACTGATAAGGGACCGAGGCGACCCTTCAAAGGAAAGCTGGGTTTTGAATGATCCCCTTTGTTACCTGGCTCCGTTGAAGGCACCGGATCTGATTTTGACAAACCTTGGGCAGCAACTCCACCCCCTTGTGTTCGAGGCGCTGGTTTTGGTTTTGGCAACCACACCCACTTGCTTGTAGACGGCTTTGTGGCCGCCTCTTCTTTCTGCATCTCCTCCGCCTTCTTTAGGAGGAGTCGGGCATGTGCGAGCAACGCCCGCCTCTTCTTGATTCGCTCCTCAAGGGTGGAGCGATTCCTCTTCACGCGAATCCACTTGTTGGTTCCTGTTTCAGAAGAGGAGTTGGTGGTTTGCCGTTGTTGCTCCTGGCGGTACCTGGACTTTAGATCCTCGTTGTAGTGGATCCCGTCCGTTGATTCAGCAGCTTTGGCTTGTTGTAGAGCAAGGCGTTGACGCCGTCTTTGGCGGGCCCTCTTGGACAGAACCGGTGTTGCATCATCCGTTGCCTCTGAGGTTGATGATGCGGGAACGTTGCACGGTGCAAAGGCAGCAGCGGCAACGGGCTCTTGGATCTTGGAGCTGGAAGTCCCACGAACGTTCTTGGAAGAGGATATCTTCTTGCGCCGGTTCGGGGATGCGGATCTGGAGGAGGAGGAGGAAGAGAGGTACTCTTCAAACTTCGGTTGGTCGAACTCGTATTCGACCTCTTCATTCACCCGGATCTTGAAGGCCGGTTGCGTCACGACGATCTCGGCGGCGAGATCGTTGGCTCCCACTGTGGTCGCCAGCTTGTTTCCGGTAAAAGTTGCTGTTTTCATTACTTTGATATCTGTTACAACTTCGATCGTTACAACAGTATAAAATGAAAACAAAGGGGTACAACTTAAACGAAAATAAACACGAGAGCCCGGTTTGGTACGGTCTCGCTTGCGTGGGTTGTTGGCCTGTGACGGAGATGTTGATATCCGTGGACCGCCGACTCTTCAAGATCTATTCCGGTAAAATCCGGCAGAGTTTCGTCTATCCGCGTGGGATTCAGAAACAGAACTTCGTCGATCCGCGTGAGATCTCAGAAGTGTAAAGCTTATGTCTCGGTTAAACGAGGCACTAGCTCTTCTTAGTGGTCACCGCTAATGGGCAACACTAAGGATGAGAGAAGTGAATGAAGGGGGACTGGTGCAGAATCTCACTCCTCGATCCGGCAGGGCTTCGCTGCTCTTCTCAGAAATTTCAGATCTCGAGGTTAAACCCAAGACCAGAAATTCCTCTCCAAAAATCCAAGCCAAGAGAATGGAGGCCTAGAGGGCCTATTTATAGGAAACAAGGAGGGGGGGGGGGCTGAAATGGCTAAGGACACCCCATGGGGTGTCTCAAGAAATCCGAGACACCCTAGGGGTGTCTCGGAATTTCCGAGACACCCTTGGGGTGTCTTGGTTTTTCCGAGACACCTTTGGGGTGTCTCGGATTTTTTTAGACACCCCCGGGGTGTTTCATGTCATCCGAGACGCTACCGGGTATTCCGTCGTTGTCCCGCCGTTGACTTTTCGTCCGAGCTCGGATTTGAGTGATTTCGGATGCGTTGGAATCGTGACGGCGAGCTCTGTAGGCCCCGATGGTTGGATTATTCGTGGGGTGATCGGGGCATGGCGGGCGTTGGCCCAATTGCGGTGGTCGCGGGGTTTTTGGTCAATCCGTATCCCCGTAGTTCTGAGATTCTGTCGGCTCACGTGGTTCGTCGGTTCGCTTCAGGCGCTCACCGACGTCATTTTAACTCTTGTGAACCGGGTAGTGACGTTCAATCGTCGCTCGTTAACGCTGAGCCGTGTGCGGGGACCTATTGGCAATTTTTGATGCCTACAATTATTTGTCTAGAATACCTAATAAGAAAACATAAACACTAGACAAACAATATTAGGAATTATTTGTAATCATCAAAACAAGATTAGAATATGTAGGTTCATAACATGAGACCTAACAGTTACGCCCCATTAACTAACGTGGGATGAATTAAAGGAGGCAGGTACACCCTCTACCCATAATTTTAGCACGTCAGTTACGTGCTATGAACTCTATAAATAGCCATGAGCTTCTATGAAGAAGGGACTTTGGACTTTGGGAGAGCTTCTAGAGGAGTTATTGGTGATCGCGTGAAGAAAGACTAGTGTATGCATCCTCGTGATCTAGGCCACTATCAAAAGCTTTTGTGATCTTGTTCTGATCGTCAACGGGAAGCAATCTCGGCTTGAGCATTGAGAGAAGCATCCTTTCGCCACCAAGAGCTCACTTTTAAACAAAAGAGAAGTCAAATTAATCTTCTCTTCCTCTGTAATCGAGAGAGAGTGTGAGTGATCGTAAGGGATTCGTACCAAGTGATCGAACCCATTTCTTAACACAAGAAATTCAATCATAAATTTTTTAACCCTTCAGAAGATGGCGACCACAGTGGGAGTAGCCATTCTTTCCGATGAAACGGTGGCGGTGCAGTCAGACAAGATTGTAGTGGGGACCGAGATTGAAACTCTAGTCATAGAGTTCAACCAGACGAAGTACGAGGAGTTTGTCTCCTCCGGTAAGTCTAGTCCCACCAAGGCACGAAAGTGCCGTCGAGTCTCTTATGAGACTTCAGCCCATGTGGCTTCTGATGATTCCACTCGAGTTAGTCTCGAGGAAAAGTCTATGCCTCACAAAGATGAGGCTCCAACAATTAGCCGTCAGGCTAATAAATGGGTTGTTAAGCAACCTAGCCAAACTTTGGCTTGTACTAGCCAAACTATGGCTTTTTAAAACGAACTTCATCCAGCTTTGGTTGATGCAGGACTTTCCAGACGTGCATGACAACGTCAATGCCAGAACCAAGCTCGCCGTAGGGCTCAAGCTTTGATCTCGTTTGACGGTTTCCACTATCGACCAAAAGTTGGCCAGTCTAAGTTTAATAAGTCTGTCGAGGGTCAACTGGCCGAGGAATGTTAAAATGACGGATCTCGTCCCTGCACCCGAGTAGACTCAGAGAACGAACTTCATCCACAGTGTGAGGTTCAATCAACTCAACAAGTTGTTCGCACCGAGGTTCATCAAGAGAACAAACCTCGGGCTGCTAAGAATGGACCAAGAAGGCGGATGCGCCAAGCTTGTCCTATCAACGAACCTCGTCATAAACATATGAAGGAAGAAGTTCATCCGGCTAACCAAGTTCGTCAACCTCAATCATTTAGAGGGTCTCGCTCGGGTAAAGCTAAGTCGACAGAGCCAGCTAGGGGTAGTTCTACTATTGACCTCTGTGATTATCTCACACACAAACATAGCATGAGTCAGATGTAATCTCATTGCTGCTGTGAGAAGCTTATCTCTGTATTGCTTTCCCAATACCCATGTGGAGAGTCAACACATAAGTCTTCAGTTTTCGAATGATGACTGAGCCATCGACAATCCCATCATTCAAAAGAAGGCGCTTTCGTCCCAAGAAACAAGCGCCCAAGAATCGCCACATTATAGTAACGATTAATATGGTCAGAAAGGGCAAGAGCAAAGCTTCAGCTGATTCTTCTAAATCTTCTGATCCTAAATACTCTCCTAGGTTAAGTGAAATATTTGTTGATGGACAGGGAGTGTATCGGAACACTTGTACTTGTACTGGTGTGGTGATCCCGTTAGATTATCGACGATTGGCAGGCATTACAGATGATACTGATGAAGAGCCTGAGAACTTAGTCATTACAACCTCTAAGCCGTCCAATACCGACCAAAGTGAACAAGCAAGTACTCACATGGCTAGAAGTGAAGAGGATATGGTGAGAAAGATGGAAGAGCAACTATCAACCATCCGTCAACAACAAGAATCTATCAGACGCTTGGAAGCCATGGTAGAGAAATTTCTTGAGGAGCAAGAAAAGAAAAAGAAGAAAGTTCATCCTCAAGCCTCAGGATCAAGGCCTAGGCGACCTTCACACGCGGAGGAAGAGAACAGTTGTCGAAATGAAGATGACAATGACGAAGAAGATGAGGAGGTTCTGCATATTCATTCTGAATCATCTGAAGCCGAATCCAATTCCCGTATGAAAGTACGGGACCAAAAAATAGATGATTTCTAGAAACAACTTGATGCATTGAAGCTCCACGAAAACTTCAAAGACCTAGGGGCAGCTAGACCTTATCCAGCTGAATGGGATACTATCCCATATCCCCCGAAATTCAAGCCGCTCAATTTGGTGCAATTTGATGGCAAAGATTCACCTACCCAGCACATCTACTATTTCCAGGCACAGACTAGACACATAGTGGGTAATGATCCTATTAAAACTAGACTGTTCATCAGTACCATAAAAGGGGTAGCTTTTGAATGGTTTTGAAGACTCAAGCCTGGGTTAATTAAAAGTTAGAGGGATTTGGAGAAGCTCTTCCTAGCTCGGTTCTTTGATGATGACACTGAGGTGTACATGGCTACACTGTTAGCCGAAAAGCAAAAGAAGACAGAGTCTGTCAGTGACTTTGTCAAAAGATTCAGAAATCGATCGTTGCATTCACACGATCAAGTCTCTGAAGCTATCCTTGTGAAGATTTACTACAACAACCTTTCTATCATCATATTGTCCAAGATGGGTGTTGTTGAAGCTCGTTCATGAAAGGATTTAGTGTGGCAGGGCGAGCAAGTTGAGAACATGCTCAAGAGGATAGAGGTAGAAGAGCCTCACGAGTCTCATCCTAAAAAGGGAGGGAATAAAGGTAACTTTAACCCTCAAAAGCAATCAAAGAGGAAACACATCTTGGCAGTAGATACCAACCCTTCTCCTAAATCCTCTGCAAAGCAAAAAGGCAATTCTTCTGATAATTGCTTTTAGAAGAAATATGACTTTAAAGATGAGAACATCATCTCGATCTTCAAGTCTCTGATAAAGACAAATAAGATCAAGCTCCCCGATTTGAGGCGACCTAAAGATGTATCGAGGGAAGATGATCCTAACTACTGCATGTACCACATGATAGTGTATCACCCAACCAAGGCATACTATATCTTGAAAGATAAAATACAAGCTTTGTTGGATGCAGATGTCATGACCATTCAAGTGGATCAGAAGAAGGTGTCGGTTAACATGGTTTCGTTATAGTTCGGAGACTTCGCAAAAGTTCAAGTTTAGGATGGTGTGAAGCTAATTCCTCAAGCAAAAACCAGGATTATGAACCTCGATCCTCATCAGCAGAAGGAGAAGGGTATAGTTCCTTATACCACTCCCGAAGGTGGGGTCATGTGGGTTTATCCTGATCTACTAGTAGATGGGAAATGGACTTCAGCAGACTCGAAGAAGTCCAAATCTAGGCGAAAATCCTATAACATTGTGTCAGTCATTCCTAATGAGGAAGTTGAAACTACGTCCCTTAGTAGTTCAGAAGACGAGCAGCTGGCGTTTGCTACACAACCTGTGCAGACATCAAGGACCCGTGGAGGAAAGGAGTATTTGAAGAAGTACCCTGAAACAGCAGTAGCCCCACCAAGTCTGGAGAAGGAGGCGTAAGATAAATCGTCTGCGTCTGCCCATGATCCCAAGGAGAAGGAACTCCGTTACAATAAGGCACTCAAGAAGGATGTTCCGGGGAGTTTGAAAGGTCCTTTTCAGTTTGACGTGTTAGCTCAATTAGCTAACATCCCAGCAAGAGTTACCTTGTTTGAGCTCTTACACCTATCACGATCAACAAGAGAAGCCCTCCATGAAGCATTAACGGATAATGAGACTTTCCTGACTCACATTCCTCCAAACTTGACAGAGGAAACGATGGAGGCCTGCCCTCAATGTCATCAAGTCTTTCAAGGACGGATGCCATGTATCACCTTTTCTCTGGAGGATATGCATGTGAGAAACCCGAAGCATGATAGACTCTTATACTTCATAGGGTACATCGGTTCTATTCAGGTAGATCAAATTCAGGTTGATCCTAGTTCTGCTTTGAGCATCATACCTTTGAGGCTAATTCGCCATCTTGGGGTCCTACTGCATCGGTTGTCAATAACGGGAACCACCATTTATGGCTTCAATGCTTCAAACACTCGTCCCCTAGGCAAAATCAAACTCAAATGCCAAATGGGTGACTTGAGGACAGATGTCACCTACTACGTCATCGATGTAAAGATGTCTGATAATTTGTTATTGGGTTGGCCATGGATCCATAATAATTTGATTGTTCCATCCACTCTACATCAATGCATGAAATATGTGGACGAGAGTGGTGAATTCAGAACAGTGGTTGCAAAAAAACAACCATTCAAGGGGGTTGAGAATTATTTTACAGATTCCATCCACTACTGTTCGCGGGAAAATTTGTGTCTTTCTTCATTGTTGATACCATTGTACACTTTAATAATCGTTTATCGAGTTACAAAGATCCGGTCT
>BQKN01063215.1:240280-251066 GCA_022839385.1 Asparagus kiusianus
CGGTCGTGCTTGGATACGTCGCTCGATGGTCCGTTTGTTGAATTGGCGTCGTCGAGCTGTGATAAGGGACCTATAGGCAATTTTATACGCCTACAACTACCTTGATGGTGAGCCAATTAATGTATCACTAGTTGAGGACATCGATAGCGGTAATGAGGTCGATACTGAGTCTGACTACGAACAAGGTCTTGTTTTCAATGACATTGAACCAATCGTAATTAGTCTTAAAAGTCTGAATATAAATAACACTGATGATAGTGATGTTATCTTCAATAATAATGATGCTTTAGCTTACTTACCATGTGTTGAATGTAACTCTGATATGCCAGGTAGTAGTGCTGATGTAATATCAGATCCCCTTCCACGATTGTATGCTAAATCCGCTTTGCACATGTTAATCCAATCATCTTTCATGACGAGTCGATGACGAATAGAATCTTTGCAAGTAGTTTTTATAGTACCAACCAAGAATAATGGTAAAAAAGACATCATCTTTGGGTAGATTGATGGTCCGATACAAACCCTTCAGGAAGAATCTGAAAAATAAGTAAGAGTTCCTCAATTCTCATACTTTACGCCAGCAACACGTTATCTTATGAAGAAAATGGGGTACGCCACAAAGAAGGTTTAAATTTTGGTAAAGGACGGAAGACACCTATTAAGTCTGCTTATGTTCCAAAAGGGAACCAGATGATTATTATCACAAAACTCGCATGGGGTTGGGATATGAATCCCCACCGTTAATATGGTGCTTCGAGGCAACGGAAGAGTCGGAAGGACACCTTACTAATTCTTCATCTGAATCGACCTGTTGGGATTCGGATGTCAGCACTGGCACCGTATTCAAAGAACTCATGGTCAACATGACTTCAGCTCAGCCAATTAAGACTCAAGAGGATAATCAATTGCCTTTATTTGAAGATCCATTGAGTAAGCAACTTAGCATATAGTGGGAAAATTGTTTTGAACAACGTGAACCTCCTACTGACGACAAAATAATTCAAGTGAACATGGAAGACGAGTCTAACCCAAAACCCATATTCATAAGTGATAGCCTATCACCAGAAGAAAAGGAGGACCTTGTCACTCTTGTTCGTGAATATATCAATGTCTTCGCTTGGAATTATGAAGACATGCCAGGTCTTGATCCTCAAGTGGCTATGCATCATCTTAACATCAAATTAGACGCTAAGCCTATTAAGCAACAACAACGACAATTTCTCCCCAGATCATAGAGGAAATTGAAATTGAAGTCAAAAAGCTCATTGAATCAGGATTTATCCATGAGGAACAACATCCTGACTGGGTAGCCAATATCATTTTTGTCCTGAAAAAGAACGGAAAGGTTTGAGTATGCATTGACTTACGAGATTTAAATACGGCATGTCCAAATGACGATTTCCTTTACCCATCACGGATGTTATTATCAACAATATGTGCGGGTTTGAAAGGATATCCTTTATGGATGGATTCTCAGGGTACAACCAAATTAAGATGTATCATGATGATGAGAAGCACACTTCTTTCTGAACACCCTCAGGGATATACTATTACACAGTAATACCCTTCGGTTTGAAGAATGCTGGCACTACGTATTAAAGTGCCATGACCATTATTTTCCGAGAACATTTAAGGAAGACTGCGGAATGTTATGTTGATGACCTAGTTGTGAAAAGTCATGACAATGGAGATCATTTATAGGACTTGAAGACAATGTTCGATCTCATGTGGGCGCACCAATTGAAGATGAACCCAACCAAATCATTCTTAGGAATGGCCAGTGGTAAATTCATTGGGTTCGTAGTCGCAGCTAATAGAATTTACCTTGACCCAGATAAAGCCAAGGCTATTCAAGAGCTTCCGCCTCCAAAATATCTTAAAGAACTTCGTAGTCTGCATTGGTGTTTGGCGTACATTCGTAGGTTCATCTCTAATCTATCAGGCAAGTGCCAACCATTCTCAAGACTCATGAAAAAAGGGGTGTCTTTCGTATGGGATGAGACTTGTCAAAAAGCATTTGAAAAAAATAAAGCAATATCTCTCCAGTCCACCTATGCTGGTTGCACCAAAGTCAGGTAGACCATTACTGATATACATTTAAGCTACAGAGCATGCCTTAGCAGGACTCTTAGCACAAGATAATGATAATGACCATGAGAAGGCTATATATTATCTCAGTAGGACCTTATCAGGGCCGAACCTCGCTATCCTCCTATTGAAAAAGAATGTTTAGCCTTGGTCTTCACGGTCCAAAAGATGTGACATTACCTGGTTGGACAAACCATACATGTCATTTCTCAGATCAATCCTATAAGGGTGTTCATGACACAGCCTGGTGCATTGAACTGGTGACTCACAAGGTGGGCGTTGTTGCTATCTTAATATGATATTCATTTCAAATCTTCAAAGGCGGTGAAAGGTCAAGCTATTTGCGATCTTATGGCCAATCATCCATTGAACGGGAAAGTCAAATTGTACCAGGATATACCTGATGAGACGTATGAAGCCAACATCATATCGGAAGAACACGTATGGCAATTATATTTTGATGGCGTGACAAGAACAAGCCCTACCGGTCCGGTTATCGCTGGAGTAGGGGAAATCAACCTTGTCTATTTTAGACTTGGGCTTCTTAAGGGAGATGAATAGTTTCTCTCTTTTTCAAATCAGACTCATCATAAAGATGATGTCTTTTTGATTTGGAGAAATTCATCATCATGATCAGTCTCGTCTTTTGATGAGTCTCGTTTGCCGACTGAATCTCACATGTCCAGCTACGCTGGCTATTCTGACGAGGGTCTTCCTTGAGATTTGTTAAAAAAATTTATTTAAATGATGAACTTCGTCTTTCATTGACTATGTTCATTGAATTGACAAACCTCGTCTTCAAATAATAAGCTACGAACCTCATTTTCACCAACGAGCTTCGCTGGACTGATGAACCTTGTCTTCACCGGCAAGGTTTGTCAAGCAAATAAAATTAACCTGGCTGATGAAGTTTGACGTTTGTTGTAAGATGAGGTTCACAGTTTGAACAAAGTTCGAAGTTCGTCGCTGAAGTGACCTTCGTGTCGTTTGGCCATGACTCCTTCTTTAGACTAACTTTGTTTGTCCTTTATGCAATTGTATATCCTTATGTTCCAATTCCCCAGCGTGGTGATTTCGGAGCGGACAGTACTCAGGTGGTGGCAGATCATTCATGTTATCCTACCCTTAAGAGTATTCCTTTGTTCGGAGAACGAAAGCAAGAAGAAGTGGATCTTTTTTCTGAACCTTCGGTTTTCACGTTTAGGCATATGATCACGGATGCTCCTTTAAAATCTGTTAATCATGAACACATCGTGAAGCATGTTCTCTTGTTTGGAGACTCTTCATAGGATCCAAATTTATTGAATATTAGGACTTATGAATGGCTTAGGACTGTGAATGGGCAACACATGTTCTTTTCTCGAATGGAGCGTGACGTTTCTCTTACTGTCTAAAGATTGTTTCAGCCCCAAGAAAGATGGATTAGGACTTAACCCCAGTACAAGATGGGGTTACATGTGGTTACTTTCCCCAGAGCAGTGCCAATATAGATAGTGATAGTCATTACATTACCGGATTACACATAGGGATTTTTCAAAAAGAACTTCTTGTTGGTGGGATTGTTGAGGAGGCTAACACTTTTGGCCATGTATTCTTTAGACTAAAGGGGCAATTCCCTGCTAAAGACTTTAGAACCCCCAGCTGGGCTCATTGGAGCCCTACACAATGGTGGCATCGTGTCACCGAGTACATCTTGTAGGAGAATCAGGAAGACCTGCAAAGGTTTGGTCTTTTTGCACCCATCAGGGCGACACAGTTCGGGTTAAGTAATAACTCCCACCAATTTTTGGTATTTTAGAGTTATGTAACCATACAACCTGTACTTTCTTTACTCCTAATGGGGAAATAGGAATTCCTCTTCATGAGATGGAGGAAGTCTTCGGGTTGCCATATGGAAAATATCCATATGAGGAGTACATTCCAGGCCATCGAGAGATAACTGATTTAGAAAAAGAGCACCCTCAGGTGGTTGAGGCCTTTTGGGAGGTAATGTACCATTACCACATTTGCATGAACATGGAAGGACAGCTTAATAAGAGAGGTGAAAAGCTACTCATTCATAATATTTGGGTGCATTACCTCTTCAAGAATCTGAATCACAAGAAGGATCCAGTAGTGCCACTGGGTCCTTGTGAGGCAGGTGAGTTGTCTCGACGGCTACTCGCCTATCCACCCTTACATCACGTACTAGAATCAGATGAACAAGGTTACCCTGCAGGTATCACATTTGAGAGTTACTTCTTTCAATGTGGAGAGTCAATTTCTTCCAAGGCTTTGCTGGCGGGATATCTCATGTTATGGCTTCAACAAGTCGTTACTTCTGGAAATTTTAACTTGTTGCCAATGTAAGTGGTGTTCCCAGCCGTATGTTTAGCATACGGTCGTTCCTATTCCCTCCTTCCTGCTATGATTGCTCGCATTCATTATGGATTGCGGGGTTTATGTTATCAATTTTGTCGTGGAAACGAGAATCCAAAGGTAGGGTTACCCTACACTTATTTCATAGTGTGGGTCGTCCTGCATTGCACAACCCTTATGAGCACGCCTTCTGCTCATATAGATGGCCAAGTTACTCCTTTCATTTAGAGATTGGAGAACTCTGATTAGGAGAAACACTATATGGCTTTGGTGAGACACATTCTCCGAGACCATAAGAAATAGGAATTCAACCGGGGTTTTCCTCATTTTCCCGGGACTAGCTATGGGAAGGCCGTAGTGGATGTATCAAACAGTCAGGGCTACACTACCCTATCACTCAGTTGCTTCACGTGACTCATGAACATTCCTCCTGGGTATCATATTTTTTGCGTCGGCCCGGTGTGTGTGTGTTAGAGCCCTACTTGCCTTGTCGCTTTGCTCGCCAATTTGGCTATGCCCAGTTGTATATCGTAACCCAACACTCAACTAAAATCTGAGGGTTATGGCTTGACTATCAGAGCTAGAGCTTGGTATTGGACTATTACTGGAGGTACGGGTGCTTGTTTCTCACTCCCACAACAGAATCCTCAGCCTCAGACGACACTTGCTTATTGAAAGTGACATTGTATGGCGAATGTAGTGATCGCAAACTTCAACGTCAACTCTTCGGGATTATGACTCATTCAGCGTTGGTACAGATCCGGGAATGCTTCTAAACAAAGTCGTATACCGAGACTCAAAGAGTTTTTATATGCTGAGGAAAATGCTGAGGTGGAAGAATCTCGTCTTTCCAGTCCTCATGAAACTAAAGAAGATATAGACGCGGCTTTGAATGAGGATATGCTTCATAGATCCCCTCACGTTGATGAATATGGGAGCCACATGCTTGCTGCTTCCGACATGGGAGATGCTCTTAGAGATGGAGCAAATTTTGGCGGGTTTGAGGATTTCACCCCCGCTGATGAACCTCATGAGCCCCCTTAACATAATGCTTCTGAGAATTTCCCTTTGCCTATTGAGCCCACTGCATAAGGCTCTCATTAGCAATCCCAGACTCTTGAAGAATCACGTCCCGACACAGGGATCACTGGTATGACAGCTTAATTTGACTTGTCTTAATTTTGATTTACTTTCCTTTGATACTTCATATTCAAAACGAACTGTAGAAGTTGAGGCCCTGAGACAAGTGGGAGAAAAGTCTACAAAGTTTAGACTAATGCGCCAGTCCAAATGCCTCACCAAGAGACCAAGGTGAAATGTTTCTCTGACCAAAACCCCTTTGACAGAGTCAATCAGAGCTGAAACAGAATCAAAATCCGAGGATGAAGTTCCTTTAGCCCGACTCCATATTGGATTACATCCGGTGCCAAGCACCAACGTTGAAGACGCTCCCGTTGATCCTAGTAAGATGAACATACGTCCATTTACCTTTCTGGATTTTTAAGGTATTAACAACTTTGCTCGTTGTGTTTAGTTGTTTCCACAGACACCGCTGCTCCTACTAATGTGGGTATTGAGGTAGAACTAGCTCCTGGTGACTCTACTGAAATCGGGATGTCTCCAAGTTCAGCTATCGAAACAGGCATGGCTGATAATTTGACTGTTGGTCCTGATGTAGCTAAGGGAACATAACTTATTCTGACTACCATATCTGAAGCCGAAGCTACTGTGAGCACAAGTGTTGTGTCTACTAGTTCCCTTGTCGCGACTAAAGTTCATGTCGCATCAAGTATTGTAATCGCTACTGCTCCTGCCACTACTGCAATTGCTTCTACGACTATTGATACCTCCATTGTGTGAACTGCGTTGTCAGCTTTCACATAAACTACGGCTTCTTTTGCAGCTCATCCTGAAGCGGTGTCTTCTGGCAACACACATTCTTCTCCTATCATCTTAGAGAGAAATTTTGTCGTATCTAAAATATTGGAGAACTTCCTTAGTATTTTGAGGGAATCTCCTGCTCAAGTCTTGGATCGTGGAGGGGACTTTGCGGGAATTAAAGAGGTGCTTGTGCCTTTTTTGAACTTAATGAAAAGTATGACCTCCGACCTCGTGGTGCTACCCTACTGGTTGCATCGGACCAAGATGTAGGATCTGAAATAGATACACTAGAACACTAGAGGGGGGTGAATAGTATTCTTTTAAAATTTATGCAAAGCAGATAATAAATTACAATAAAGAATGGTAACAATCTCAGAAAATCACAATCACAAACAAGAAATTTTATACTGGTTCCACCAATCCGGTGTATATCCAGTCCCCAAGCAAATCCCGCTTGAGATTTCCACTATAATTTTGAACCAAGTACAAAATTAAAACCAAACCTGACCAATTTACAAGTCCCTATAAATTACAACACCAATTGACAACACCTTCCAATTTCACACCGATCTCTAGACCAAGAGATCAACCTCTCTCAAACCGAGAGAACTTTCCTTGAATCAAACAACTCAATTCCTATAAGCCTTGATTTGTAGTGTTGTATAGCAGTGGCTTAGGAATAATTTTAACCTCTGGAAATTTGCCTAAATAATTTGTATTTTGAATAATGATCAAAGAAAATTTTAGAAAAGATCTTTTTCTCAATACTTAGCAAAATATGAATTTTTAACTCTTGAAAAATGCATAAAGATTGAAGCTTATAGGTAGAAAATCATGTTCCATTTTTCTGAACATATAAACTTTATATAGCCATTGAAAAGAAAAATTTTTAAACTTTAAAAATGTTTAAAAATGGATATAAACTGTTATTAATTCAAACTTTAAATTCTGAAAAAAAACTATATCTGTAGTCGACTACAGGACAAAGTAGTCGACTACATTGAGTCTCAACAGAATCTGTGAAGACAGAAAATTTCTTAGTAGTCGACTATAATGGTCATTAGTCGACTATACTGTAATCAGATATAAACTTGATAGAAACTTAAAAAACAAATTTTGCCTTTAGTAGTCGACTATAAAGTTGATTAGTCGACCCATTGAAAAGAAAAATTTTTAAACTTTAAAAACGTTTAAAAATGGATATAAACTGTTATTAATTCAAACTTTAAATTCTAAAAAAAAACTATATCTGTAGTCGACTACAGGACAAAGTAGTCGACTACACTGAGTCTCAACAGAATCTGTGAAGACAGAAAATTTTTTAGTAGTCGACTATAATGGTCATTAGTCGACTATACTGTAATCAGATATAAACTTGACAGAAACTTAAAAAACAAATTTTGCCTTTAGTAGTCGACTATAAAGTCGATTAGTCGACTACACTGTAAAATAACAGAAACTTAAGAAATCATTTTTGCCTCTTGTAGTCAACTATAAAGTAGATTAGTTGACTATACTGTAAATTGACAGAAACTTATATTTCAGTCATAGGCTTGAGTAGTTGCCTATTATTCTAATTAGTTGACTAATAAGAGATAAAAATGATATGAATTAAATGTTTTGACACTCAATTATTAACTATAAACTCTAATGGTTAACATAGGGAATTTCTATAGTTAACCAACACACTAAGCATGTGTTAGTGTGTTCTAATTTCTATGTGTGTGTGTGAGTGATCAAGGCTTGTACAATAATTCTAAGTAAAGAAAATATAAAAAATTATATTAATGTATAAGTTCTTCATCTTCTTTACTTTATAATGCCTTGAACTCATCTTGCACTTGTTCATATTTGATGTTGAAAGCTGCATATAAATGTTAGTGCATTTGTATAACACACATAGTATAAATTGTTATCATCAAAATAATATCGTGGAGACATGATATTCAACATTCTCCCCATTTTTGATGATGATAAACAATTTATGCGTACGTAAGTATATTCTAAAAGAATTAGAACATTTGGAAACAAATATACTTACTCCCCTGCATAAATGCATATAAGAGTCTATAATATTAACATGAGTATATAACATTTATACCATTTCTCCCCCTTTGTCATTAACAAAAAGAAATAAATACTTATGCTAAACATGCCATAATTTCTTCAACATGAGCTAATACTTCAAACAGATCATCCAGATTATGAACGTAGTCCATAACTTCACCCATCCAAATAGGTAGGCAAAGACTTACCATAAAAACCAAAAGTTCCACATTATTCATCACCATAATCTGTTTAAAATATATAGGACATGAATTAACTATCTAAACACCATAAAAACAACATAGAGTGCAGTTACATAAGAAACATACTAAAGGTAACATAGTAGCAACATAATGCATATTACATATGTCTTAAAGACAAATAACTACGATATAGTTTGTGACACTCAAGCTTAAACATACCAAAATAAGACATAATTGTTTTGATAACAAACATAAAGTTCATTCAAATACTAAATGATGCATCCATGGTCTTCTAAGATGAAGGTCCTGGAGGAGGTTGATTTCCTTGGAAATATGCATTGAGCTTCATATCCAAGTTATCAAATTTCTTTATTAACTCCTCCTGATTACTGATGATATAACTATTCTGGGAATAAAGAGCTCGCTGACCAGTCTCTAACTTAAGGATGTGTGCAGAAAAGGTGTTATATTGCACATCCGAGAAGCAAGAGGGTTCAGTGCATTTGTGGTGGTTGTTGGCTAGAAGAAGGGCCTGCTTGACTTGAGGTTTGAGGAATTTCTTGTGGAATTTGTTCTTGATGAGGGTGAGGTTCACCTTGAGGATTTTGATCATGAATTTTAAAATTAGTTAATTTCATCCTAGTTAGGGCATTAGAGTCAAAGAACTCAGGAAAGAACGACAGAATTTTCAGACTCAAGATCAACCTGAAATTTATCAAAGATTTTCGTTAAAAAGGCACCATAAAGAAGAAATCCTTTTGATATTATCAGAAGATTGTCATAATAAACTTCAACCTAATTAACTTGGATATTCCCCATTATAGCATATGATGCTTTTGCTAAATCTAGGGAAATAAAATGGAAACTCCTAGTTTTTGGAAACAAGTTATAAGCTAAGATTCGAGCAATGAAACAAGGAATTGGACGAAGCTTATTCGAATTATTTAATGGTGTTCTATAACCAGGAAGAAAAATATGATTGGATAGTAAATCTGAATCATTCATTTTGATTGACCGAAGAGAGACTCCTCGGAAAAGAATGTTAATTTTTTTTCCAATTGACTTAGAAGTCAATTCAATTTCTATTCCTTTGACAAGAGTTTTAAGCATTTCAGTTCCACTTATAGTTTCTACACGTTCTATATTAGTAAAGAACAATTTAACTAAAAATGGATATGTGGGTTTTATGTTTTCAGCAGAGAATAATTCAAGCAACCCCACATTTTCAAAGTATGATCCAAAATTCCATGGGATAAAATCATCAAATTTTACAAATCGTCTTGGAAGAACTTCAAATGTGGATATTTTGTTAAATTCTTCAAGTAAATCAGGACTTTTTAAATATATGATGATTTCATCATTGACATTAGAATGAGCTTGCTTAGATTTCTTAGCCCTAGACATGATAACAACAGTAAATGGAACTTGGAGAAAAAGAAAAATTGGTTGAAGATCTTACCCAACAGATGAAACCCTAGATGTAGTCGGTTAAAACAGGTTGTAGTCGACTACAAGATCTGACAAAGACTTGGAAACAAGAAAATATTGAAAAAGATTTGAAGAAAGATGTTGATTTGAAGAAACCCTAGAATGGAGAACGTGGGTTCTGAAATGGGGGAAAGAGATGAATCGGTTTTTAGGAGAGGAGTTAGGGTGGTTTTGTTGTAAGGTAAAAAAATGGATGGTCATGATTAGATGAGAAAACAAATGTGTGGTTAAAATTTGATCTAGATGAAATGTGATATAGGGCTATGATTTGATCAGATAGATATTGAATGGTTGAGAAGAAATTTTCTTAAGTGAAACGGGTATTGGGTTGTGGGTTTGATAGGTAAAAATCCAAAATGCTTGAAAATTGTAAATATGTAAAATCTGTTTTAAGTAGTCGACTATTAAGAAAAGTAGTTGACTACACTGTAATCGACAGAAAGTTGATTTTTAGATTTTAACATAGAGTGTTCGCGTGGAAAATCGTGTTCTTCTTCATTGAGGATTCCATTACAAACTTTGAAAACAACTTTATGCGTTTTACAAATATCCGGTCTTTTTATAAGAGCCGGTTACAATGGAGATCGAAATAAAGAAAGAAACAAAAAATTACAACTTCCCTTTGAACAGATCGCGAGCTCCTGTTATTCGGTCACTCGCTTTATGGGTTCTTCCCCTGCGCCGGGGTTGATTACCGTTGACCACCGCGAGATCTGGATCCA
>BQKN01063215.1:251076-270658 GCA_022839385.1 Asparagus kiusianus
CGCGAACGCGAACGTATTCCGTTGCTTGCGTGCCTCGTCGACTCGTCGCTCGACCGCCCGTTGATTTGTCAAATCATCGTACCGAGCTAAGCTAAAGGACCTATAGGCAATTTTACACGCCTACATAGAGTAGTCGACTATAAGTCAAATTAGTCGACTATACTATAATTTACAGAAAATCCTATATGCAATGCTTGTGCATGTAGTCGACTATAGGTCAAATTAGTCGACTATTAAGGGTATGTATGCATATGTATTTGTTTTAAAATTTTAATTTAAATTTTCAATAGAACATATACCTAATTCTCTTCTTAATTTAACATGAATTTCTTCTTTTAAGGGTTTTGTTAATATATCTGCTATTTGTTTATTAGTAGGTATAAATTCTAATAAAATATCACCTTTAAGCACATGATCACGTAAGAAATGATGTTTTATATCAATATGTTTTGTACGTGAATGTTGAATAGAATTTTTAGATAAATTGATTGCACTTGAATTGTCACACATTATGGATGATATGGGATAATTTATACCATAATCAGATAATATTTGTTTCATCCATAAAAAGCACATGCAAGACTTGCAACAATATATTCTGCTTTAGTCGTTGATAATGATACTGAATTTTGCTTTTTACTAAACCAAGATACAAGTAAATGTCCTAAGAAATGACATGTTCCACTTGTACTTTTTCTATCGGATTTGCATCCAGCAAAATCAGCATCACTATAAGATAATAAATCAAATGTGCTATTCTTTGGATAAAAACAACCCATAATTAGTATCTTTAAGATATCTAAAAATTATTTTCACTGCTTTAAGATGTGATTCTTTAGGATTAGATTGAAATCTAGCACATAAACATACACTAAACATAATATCGGGTCTATTAGCAGTAATGTAAAGAAGTGATCCAATCATACCTCGATAGAGCTTTTGATCAACATTCTTATCATTTTCATCTTTGTCAAGTGATGTAGTAGTACTCATTGGTGTTGGTTTGCTTGTTGTATTTTTCATTCCAAAGCGTTTAAGTAAATCTTTAGCATACTTACTTTGATTGATGAATATTCATTCTTTTAATTGTTTGATTTGAAGTCCAAGGAAGAAATTGAGTTCATCTATGTGACTCATTTCAAATTCATCCTACATAGTCTTAGCAAACTCTTGACAAAGATTGTTGTTAGTAGAACCAAAAATAATATCATCTACATATATTTGAATTAATAATATATCTTTATTTATTTTCTTAATAAATAATGTTGAGTCAACCTTTCTAATTTTAAAACCTGAAGTTAAAAAAAATTTCTTTAATCTATCATACCAAGCACGAGGTGCTTGTTTAAGACCATATAAGGCTTTCTTAACTTTAAAAACATGATTTGAAAAACTTTCATGTTCAAAACCGAAAGGTTGTAAAGGATCGCTGCAATGGCACTCAAACACTAGAAGGGGGGGTTGAATAGTGTTTATGAAATCTAATGCGGAAACTTTAAATTTCAATAAAATAATATCACAAATAGTAAGAAAGATCAAACAAATGTGTAGACAATCACAGAAAATTGCATACGCAAACACAAGGATTTATACTGGTTCGGTCCTCCAGACCTACATTCAGTCCCCAAACCTTGCTTGAGATTTCTCCACTATTTCCACTTGCAAAACCGCAAGCACTTGCAACCCGCAAACAGTACAACTTTGACAATCTTCAATTGCCAATGCCACAACAATCTCTTCTTTCAAGAGATTATCAAACTAAAACAGAATGGTACAACTCTTTCTCTTCCTATAAGCCTTGATGTGTAGATGTGAGTGACTTACAATAGGCTATAGGAATGGTTTTTGTTCTAGAGTAATGGAGTTTTAATTAAGAACAAAACTGAAAATTAACACTCAGTTTTTCTCTTCAAAAATGGAGTTAAGAACTCAAGAAAAACTCAAGTTTATGGAAAGGAATCTTATTTTTTAACTTCAGAACTTAACACTTATTTATAGGCACAAGTTTAGTTCAAATTATATCAAAAATAACTGCCAAAACGTTCATAAAACGTTCAAATCATTTTGAAAAAAATGATAGTTAGAAATGACTGTATGGTCGACCAGATTGAGTCCTGGTCGACCAAAAAAGCTTCCTGGAACTTGTATGGTCGACCAGATTGACTGTATGGTCGACCAGACAGGCTTCCTGAAAATTGTGTGGTCGAGACTGAAGCCTCTGGTCGATCAGGTCCATATCTGGTCGACCAGACAGAGATTTTTCTGAATCTCTGTTTCTGGTTGTTATATCTGGTCGACCAGACATTTCTTTGGTCGGCCAGAAACTATGTTATACATATTTTCAATAGTTTAAAATGTTATTCGTTCGTTGATTAGACTTAGGATTATACTTAGAATATTTTCTATGATTTTCTAAGTGATTAGTGAGTTATGTGTGTGATCAAGGCTTGTACAAAGTTTCTAAAAGAAAAGACAGAATTGACAGAATTACATCTTTTGAACTTCATCTTTTGATCTTTGAAATCTTGTCTTTGAAATAGCCTTAATAACTTGATTGTTGCTTTGAGATGTATATCTTGAATCTGCAGTAAAATATGTTAGATAAACAATGATTTGTTATCATCAAAATACAAAAGATATTGTAACATCAACCATGTTCCCAACAGGTTGTTCTACAAAAACTTCTTCTTTTATAAAACCATTTAGAAAAGCATTTTTAACATCCATTTGAAATAGTTTAACATTCATAAAACATGCAAATGCAAGTAAAATTCTAATTGATTCTAAACGAGTAACTGGTGCATAGGTTTCATCATAATCAATACATTCTTCTTGATTATAACCTTGTGCAACTAATCTAGCTTTGTTTCTAACAACTTGACCAAATTCGTCTAATTTGTTTCTAAATATCCATTTTGTTCTAATAATGGATTTATTTTGAGGTCTAGGTATAATATCTCAAACATTATTTTTAGTAAATTGGTTAAGTTCATCTTGCATAGCAATTATCCAAAATTCATCAAGTAAGGCTTCTTTTATATTTTTAGGTTCAATGATTGAAATAAAAGCAGTATGAGCAATCAAATTAAAATAAGATCTAGTAGTTACTTTATCAGAAATATTACCAATAATTAAATCATGTGGATGATTTTTAACTTCTACAAAATTCTTTGGTAGATTATTTTGTAAATTATCATATTTTGAAGCATCTATCATTGGGGTATCATTTATATTGTCAACTAAATCATCATCATTGTTTAAAACAATAGTTTTTGAAAAATTTTCATCAAAAGAAACATGCATAGATTCTTCAATGACTAATGTTCTTTTGTTATATATTCTATATGCTTTGCTATGGTTAGAGTATCCAACAAATATTCCTTCGTCAGATTTAGAATCAAATTTATCCAAGTTATCCTTTGTGTTTAAAATAAAACATTTACAACCAAAAACTTTGAAATAAGAAACTTAGGAATTTTATCATAAAATAATTCATAAGATGTTTTCTTTAAAATAAGTCTTAATAAAACTCTGTTTAGAACATAACATGCTGTAGAAACAGCTTATGCCCAAAAATATTTTGGTAAATTACTATCACATAACATGGTTCTAGCACATTCTTGTAAAGTTTTATTTTTTATTTCTATAACTCCATTTTGTGGAGCTGCTCGAGGAAAAGAAAAAGTATGAGAAATACCATGTTTATCACAAAAATTTATAAATAATTCATTTTCAAATTCACCTCCATGGTCACTACGTATAGAAATAATAGAAAGAGATTTTTGATTTTGAATTCTTTTGCAAAATATAGAAAACTCATTAAAAGCATCATTTTTATGTTTAAGAAAAATTACCCATGTAAATCTTGAAAAATTATCAACAAGAACAAATGCATATCTACTTCCATTTAAAGATGCTACTCTAGAAGGACCAAAAAGATCGATATGAATTAATTCTAATGATCTGCTTGTAGAAATTATATTTTTAGATTTGAAAGAAGATTTATGCATTTTTCCTTGTTGACATGCATCACAAAAATTGTCTTCAAAAGAAAGTTTAGGTAAACCATTTACAGAATCATTCTTAGAAATCTTAGAAATATGTTTAAAGTTAACATGTCCAAAACGTTTATGCCATAAAATAGAATCATTAGAAGATACAAGAAGACAATGTTCATTAGAAATGTTATTCATAGATAACACATATATATTATTTTTCTATGTCCTTTAAATAATATAGTAATCATATCAATATCATAAATTAAGCAAGATTCTTTTTCAAAAATAATTTTAAAACCTTTATCACAAAGTTGACTATACTAAGTAAATTATGTTTAAGACCATCAACTAATAAAATATTATCAATAATAAGTTTGTTTGGATTACCGACAGTTCCAATACCGATGACCTTTCCTTTGTTGTTATCTCCAAAAGTGACGGTACCACCATCCTTATTTTAAAAAGATGACAATAATTGTATGTTTCCAGTTATATATTTTGAACAACCGCTATCCAAAATCCATCCATATTTCTTGGGTACCTGAAATGATAAACATTTACAAATTTGGTACCCATGCTATGTTGGGTCCATGAAATTAGCCTTTAGGAAACCAAACCCATGAAGAGTTTGATTTGCCTAAATAGTTAGTTAATAAACAAACATTTTTAATATAATCAGAAATGTAAAAAAATTATGTAAAGAAGTTAATTCTTTAGGCACCCAAATAGAAAAGAATTTTGATTTCTTTTTACATAAATCATCATTTCTATGTTCATGCAAATTACAAAAAGGTTTTACAAAAATGGTTTTCTTAGATATATTTCTATTAACTTGAAAACCTAAACGTTTTATCTTTTGAGATTCTTTTTGAAAAGAAAGTATATTATTAAGATTTTTTTTACCTTTATTGAATTTACTAACATTCAAACATATATCATCATATTTTAATTTAATAGAAGAAATATCTTTATCTAAACTATTAATGCGAATATTTAAATTATTACATTCTGATTTTAGATAAACGTTCTCATTAGATAAACATTCTCATTAGATAAACATTGATTTTCTTTAAGCAATGAATAATTTTTTTCTTTCAATTGAATTACTTGAGAGTTAGAATTTGTAGATGAATTAAAATCTAAAATTTCTTCAAGTAATCTTTTATTTTCTCCTTTAAGAAAATTATGTGAAGCCTTTAATCTTAAAAAAGTTTTTTATAATTTATTAAAAGCATCTAAAAGTTCTTCATTGTCACTTACTTCATCTTGGCTATAAAGCACATATGAGCACTTTCCTTTTCTTTAATTTCTTCATCTGAAGATGAATCATCACTGTCATCCCAAGTAACCACCATGGCTTTCCTTTTCTTATTGTTTTGTATATTGTTGAAGTTGTTGAAATAATTTAATTTTTGCTTACTCTTCAACAATGGACAGTCTTTCTTCATATGCCCTGGTTTATTACACTTGAAACAAAGTAAGTTATTTGAATTTGAACCTTTTGATTTGTACTTACCTTATTTTATGAATTTTCAAAATTTGCGTGCAAACATGCTTATTTCTTTATCATCATCCGAATCTTCTTTATCGGAAGTAGTATTGAATGCAAGCACTTTCTTATTCTTTGTTTCATCGTCATTCTTTCTATCTTCAATTTGAACTTCCTAAGCCATGAGGTTTCCGATAAGGTTCTCAACCGTAAGAATTGACAAATCATTTGCTTCTTCGATTACGGTAACCTTCTTTTCCCATTATGAAGTGAGTGATCGGAGTATTTTTCTTACCATCTCCACTTGAGTGTATGTTTTTCCAAGACCAATGAGAGAATTTGTGATGTCAGTGAATCTTGTTAACATTTCTCCAATTGTCTCGTTTTCCTTCATCTTAAATAATTCGAATATGTGTACAAAAATAGAAATTTTAGATTCTTTAACTTTATTTATATCTTCATGAGTTACCTCGAGTGTGTGCCAAATATCGTATGCAGATATAGCCGTTGATACCCTATTGAACTCATTCTTGTCAAGTGCACAAAACAATGCGTTCATTGCTTTAGAATCTAAATTTGCATTATTTTTTTGTGAAGTAGTCCATTCTAAAAATGGAGTTGTTGGCTTCTCGTATTTCGTTTCCATAATATTCTAAAGTTTGTAGCCAATTGATTGAAAGTACATCTTTATTCGGCACTTCCAATAGTTGTAGCTCAATCCATCAAACATTGGTGGACGATTTGTAGAATGACCTTCTTTGAATTGTGATGAATTTGATGATACCATCTTTCACCTTGCTCTGATACCAAATGTAAGATCTGAAATAGATACACTAGAACACTAGGGGGTGAATAGTATTCTTTTAAAATTTATGTAAAGTAGATAATAAATTGTAATAAAGAATGGCAACAATCTCAGAAAATCACAATCACAAACAAGAAAGTTTATACCGGTTCCACCAATCCGTTGTACATCCAGTCCCCAAGCAAATCTCGCTTGAAATTTCCACTATAATTTTAAACCAAGTACAAAATTAAAATTAAACCTGACCAATTTGCAAGTTCCTACAAATTGTAACACCAATTGACAACACCTTGCCAATTTCACACCAATCTCTAAACCAAGAGATCAACCTCTCTCAAACCGAGAGAACTTTCCTTGAATCAAACAACTCAATTCCTATAAGCCTTGATTTGTAGTGTTGTGTAGCAGTGGCTTAGGAATAATTTTAATCTCTAGAAATTTTCCTAAATAATTTGTATTTTGAATAATGATCAAAGGCAATTTCAGAAAAGATCTTTTTCTCAATACTTAGCAAAATCTGAATTTTTAACTCTTGAAAAATGCACAAAGATTGAAGCTTATGGGTAGAAAATCATGTTCCATTTTTCTAAACATATAACATTTATATAGTCCTTGAAAAAAAAATTTAAACTTTAAAAATGTTTAAAAATGGCTATAAACTTTTATTAATTCAAACTTTAAATTCTGGAAAAAAACTGTATCTGTAGTCGACTACAGGACAAAGTAGTCGATTACACTGAGTCTTAACAGAATCTGTGAAGACAGAAAATTTCTTAGTAGTCGACTATAATGGTCATTAGTCGACTATACTGTAATCAAATATAAACTTGACAGAAACTTAAAAAACAGATTTTACCTTTAGTAGTCGACTATAAAGTCGATTAGTCGACTACACTGTAAAATAACAGAAACTTAAGAAATTGTTTTTGCCTCTTGTAGTCGACTATAAAGTAGATTAGTCGACTACACTATAAATTGACAGAAACTTATATTTCAGTCATAGGCTTGAGCAGTCGACTATTATTCTAATTAGTCGACTAATAAGAGATAAAAATGATATGAATTAAATGTTTTGACACTCAATTATTAACTATAAACTCTAATGGTTAACATAGGGGATTTCTATAGTTAACCAACACACTAAGCATGTGTTAGTGTATTCTAAATTTTATGTGTGTGTGTGTGTGTGAGCGATCAAGGCTTGTAAAATAATTCTAAGTAAAGAAAATGTAAAAATTACATTAATATATAAGTTCTTCATCTTCTTTACTTCGTAATGCCTTAAACTGATCTTACACTTGTTCATATTTGACGTTGAAAGCAGCATATAAATGTTAGTGCATTTGTATAACACACAAAGTATAAATTGTTATCATCAAAATAATATCGTGGAGACATGATATTCAACACAAGGTTGAGAACCTTTTTAGGCAATGGCAAAATCATCGATCTCAATCTCTTTACCCTCTAGCCGAAGAACGAGCTATGCAAACTATACGGCAAAGGGATGACTCCTTATTTGATCTTGATCGTCAATTGCTTGAGACCAAGCAAAGGGTTAAAGAACTTAAAGAAATCGAAGAGAATTTATCCCGTGAGGATAAAAAGGTTGTAGACGTTGAACTTCACAAACAACGTCAGGTTGAGCATTTTTGTAATGACCGTAAAATTTTGATACTAGTTAAAATAAATTTTTAGTATTTTAAAATATTTAATTATGATTTTTAAAAGAGAATTTGTATTTTTCTTGATTTTCTAGAAATTTTCTATGATTTAAAGTCTAAGTTTTATATTTATTTAAATGGTTTTGATATTTATAAATTAATTTAGTGCAATGAAATTTTTTGAGATTTATCCGTTGTGTTACTGATACTATTACGTATTATTTTAAATAATATATCATATTATTATTACTATTACGTATTAATTCTTATATTATGTTGAATTATTAATTACGTATTATTTGTGTAAATTATTATATTACTTTAATTATTACGTATCAGCTGTCGTATTAGCATAACTGGTACGTTTTATCATGTAGATAATTTTCACATAATTATTTGATTTTAAATGTAAGTAAATATATTTTTATTATTATTTATTCTTGTTTAATTATACAATATGTGTATATTTTGACTATTTCGTATCAACTGTTGTATTAGCACAATATGTACGTTTTTATTTGTAGATAATTATTCTGTAATTGGTTTAATTTTTTTATACCCGTAACTATTTATTTAATTATTTTTCGTTTAAATACCTGAACCCATTTGAAAATAATCTAAGCTGTTGCTCCCCGTCAAAACCCCGACAACCATCCCCCTCATCACGTTCTCTCTCTCCTCATTTTTCCAAGAAGACGGCTGTCCACGTGCATCCTCTCTCAATATTTTATTCTATTTTTATTTTTTTATTCAAAAAACATTCTATTTAAACCCCTGCCTCTCTCTTTCTCGTGCTCACCCTCTCTCTTCTTTTTCTCTCTCATCCTCTCCCATCAGCTCTCTCTCTCTCTCTCTCTCTCTCTCTCTCTCTCTATCTCTCTCTCTCTCTCTCTCGAGCTCGAGCTCGAGCTCCACCAGCACCTCCTCGCTCCGGCCTCCCCCGAACCCTCAGCTCTGACCCGCCCCACCCCGACCTCCTCTCTCCTTCCCCTGAGCTCGACCCGCAGCCCCAACCCGACGTCTCGCCCTGAGCTCGCCCACGCCGTCGCCACAGCCGCTCCCCCACCTCCGACCGCCTCCAGCTCCGCCTGAGCTCGCCCACGCCGCCGCTAACACCCACGCCCTGAGCCAGTCCGCCGCCACCTGCACCTCCACCCCCTCTCCCGCTGTCCCAAACAGCAAGCTCAAACGCCGCCAGCCTCTCCTCCGCCGCCTGACCGCCGCCTGCTGCCCCCTCGAGCCGCCAGACTTCTCTGCCCCGTCGCCGCGAGCTCCTCGCCCCGAGCCGCTGCCTGAGAACCCGACAACCGCCTGTGAACTCCAGCACCCGCCAGCCTCTCCTCAACCACTTGTCCGCCGAGCTCCACCAAGCCTCGGCCACCCTACCCCAACCTCCTCTCTCCTCCGCCGAAAACCCCAGCTCCAGCGCCGCCTCTCACCCCGCTCGAAGCTGCAACCAGCAAGCTCCGCCCCGCCAGCTCCACGCCGACGAACCCCGCAGCGCCGCCTGAGCCGTTGCTACCTTCCCCTGAGCCCGCCGCTGCCTTCCCCTGAGCTCCTCCGCACGCCTCCCCACTACCTCGGTCGCCACCAGCCTCTCCGACTGCCACCCAGCACCGTAACCAGCCCCGACCTCCCCAAGCCCAACCCCCTGCGCCTCCTCCTTCCCTTGCAGCTCCGCTCCCCTTCACCTCTCTTCGCCATCAGCTCCGGCGCTACCTCTGTCGACCCCTGGCCGTCGCTCACCGCTGCTCCGCTTGACCCGATGCCCAGCCACTCGTCGTGCCGCTCCTCGACTCCGGCGAACTCCTCGACCCCCAGCAGCCCCCAACAACTCCGACTGACACTCAGATCAGATACGCGGACTCATCCGTCGACATCGAATCGTTCAACAAATACCCCGAGGCAAGATCCCGCTCCTCTTGACTCGTCATTTCCAATTTATATATGTCGTTATTTAGTTGCATAAATTAGATTATGAATTGTTATTATCTGCATGAGCTTGTTGATGAATTGGTGAATTATCTGGTTATGTTAATTTATAATTGTTATTATCTGTGTGGGTTTGATGAATAATATTCATTTAAATCATAGTTATATGATAAATAGTATTTTCGGAATAATGATAATAAAGTAAAAGAATTTATTTTGATAAAGGAATCATTTTGGAGAATTTATAATATTTAAAAAGAATTTATTTTGAGAAAAAGAATTATTTTAGAATAATAATTGATGAGAAATAATTTTAAAGAATTTATTCTAGGAAAGAGAATATTTTGGATTATTATAATGATAAATAATTTTTAAAAGAAATTGTTTTGGGAAAGGAATTATTTTCTGAAGTACGTAGTTGCTGATTCATGATTACATTTCATGTTTGTGATTATTTTACTGTATTTGACATGTCTGCTTTTATTGTTCCTGATTGTATTGAGGATCGTTAGTAGTTTATCACTAGAATGACATGTGCCTTCGCTTTATATTTGCTTACGTTTAGCATATTAGATTGAGCAGAAGTGGTCTAGTACTTATTTCTCCTCAGTCTAATACGTCGCGGGCTTGTTCACGTTCTGATTCCCTAGTATTTTGGGAAGCGGGGCGTGATAATTTTAAAGCTCAACTTGCAGCTCTTCAGACCAAGCTGGCAGAAGCTAAGGCAGAGTTGACGGGCATGGTGGATATGAGGCAGACATTGGCATCTAAACAGGTGCATCATCAACCCTTGTTCTAACCAGAACTCGATCGAATGGAACAGCTAGAAAAAGCTGTTAGTGATATGAGCGCATATTCTGATGAGGATCTACGCAGACATGCTTTGGCTAAAGTTGAGGCAGAACATCAGGAATCTTTGGCCAAGCTCGCTCAAGAGATTTGCCAGACCACTGGGTCTATTTAGCCTCATTTCTTTTTGACCAGAATTTTGTAGTTTTTTTTAATAAGTAGATCTTTTACTTTCTTTATCCACTAACTCTACTTTATGTCTCAATACGCATGACTCTTCTACATTAGTCTGATATTGAAGTTCATAAACTTCGTTGCCTTGAGTTTTAAGACTTGAAGTACAAATCTTATCACTTTGATACGAGGTTGAATGCGAACTTCATCTTGCATTTCAAATCTCACATCTCCAATCGAGGTTCGACCTTACGAACTTCGTTAGTCTAAAGTTGTGAAGCAAGGTTCGAACTCCTCTTAATTGAGTCTCAGAATTTGAACTCAATTAGAGAAATGACCTTTGTTATATTAGACGAGGTTCGGATTAATCTCAATTGAGTCTCAATATTTGAGCTCAATTAGAGGAGTGACCTTCGTCGTATCGAGCTTCTAAGACAAGGTTCGGATCAATCTCAAATGAGTCTCAATATTTGAGCTCAATTAGAGGAGTGACCTTTGTCGTATCGAGCTTTGAAGACGAGGTTCAAGTTAGCTTTAATTGTGGCTCCAAGTTTGATCTCAATTAAGTAAATGACCTTCGTCATAATAATCTTTGAAGATGAGGTTCAAACTAATTTCGACTGAGTCTCGACATTTGAGTTTAATCGAAATAGTGACCTTCGTCACTTTTGACTTAGGAACGAAAGTAAATCTCGTTGAATGACATGGCAAACTTTGACAGCTCCCAAACTGTTGATCCATATGGATCCGTCGCTTTGTTTCATCAGCATTAAGTATTTGGTACTTAATGCGTTGCTTCGAGCCAAGTTTTTGTTGGCATTAATTACGAACTCAATTAATTGAATTGCTTCGTTTCCAATACCCTTTGGTGATTCGGTGCTCAGGGATTCGTGTAACGGACCCCAGCCACTTGGTTGGTTTCTTTGCCTATAAATAGGAAATCACTTTTTCAAGAAGATCCATCTTCTTCTTCTTCGAGCCTTGTTTCAAAATGACTCAAAGGAGTCTCTGTCTTTTAATGTTCCCATCTTTATCTCCTGCAAAGTTTCAAGGTTTCTTGTCTTCGATGGTCGTCGCCGGTGAGGTAGGCAAAACTAATGACACCCCTACTTTAGGTAACATTTCTAATCCTTGATCTGATGGTTGCTCTTGATTTTTTTTGAAAGTTTGACGAGGTTCAGTCATTTAACAGAGCTTGAAATTTTTTTTTTGAAAGTTTGACGAGGTTCAGTCATTTAACAGACCTCAAGCTCTCATTTTATGCAATTGTGGCCTATTGATCTTTGTAGTGGCTCGCTTGTTTGGGGATTTCTCAATCTTTCAGAGCCGAAGTCAGGATCTATTTCGACAACTTGTTGGACTTTTGAATGTAACCTCGAAGGGATATCCGAAGTTCAAGCCTGTTTATTTTTTTTGACATGCCACGCACTCCCAAGCATGCAATCCTTCTTCTAGACTTCGGGCTATGTGGCAGCTTGGCAGATTTAGTGAAGTGCTTCTTTTCACAAGAGTTAGCAACAATGTTAGAGTTGCTTCCTCACCCTGTAACTCATCCATGTTCTGCAGAGATGGGGGAAGTGCTGATTCTATGCTCAGAGCTTGTGGTATTTCTATTAGCACTCGGTTTACCCAATCAGATGGGCGAGTGCTACCAGCACCAAAGTTAAAAGTCGGGCATGGAGAGGACTTCATGCCAATGAATGGAAGATGGAACTTCAACAATAAAAATCGAAGTTCAATACTCATAGTGTAATTCGAAGGTCATTGAAATAACTTGTAACCGAACCTCGTAATGTAGTTTGAAGGTCGTTGAAAGAACTTATAACCGAACCTCGTAATGTAGTTCAAAGGTCGTTGAAAGAACTTGTAACCGAACCTCATAATGTAGCTCGCCTTTCTGTATTTTTAATTTCAGCTATTATATGAATAAAATTGGATGTTTTATCCACATATTGTTCCCTTCTTTTGTGCAATTGAAAAATTTCACCTTAGGATTTTTAGCAAACCCTCAGCTATCAACGGACTTGAGTTGTAACCGCCGTTTGAGTTGGACTAGCCATACTCTTCCTCTCAGTATGATGAGTTGTCAAAGAGTTTCTCTTAGACTTAAATGCTAAGATTTATCTTCTATCATTAGTCTTTTTTAGGCGTTAGATCAGATGTATGATAACGAATTTTAATTTTCGACTAAGTGTTAAGAACGAAGCTCAACACATAGCAGGTTTGTTAGGAAAATGAATGTTATTTATGAAAATGATGATGTTAGGATGATTAAGTCATTCAACGACTAGAAAACAACGATAATAAAAACAAAGGTAGCCTATTTGGTAGGTCCAAGTTGAAAAACAAACGTTATTTGGGGTAATGACGACGTTAGGAAGATCATGTCGTTCAGTGACTTAAAAGTATGACAATGATGGAAACAAAGGAGCATCACTTGGTAGGTTAATGTTGGAAAACAAACATCATTTTAGGTAATGAAGACGTTAGGAAGATCATGTTATTCAGTGACTTAAAGGTATGATGACAATGATGGAAACAAAGGCGCGTCACTTGGTAGGCCAATGTTTAAAAACGATTGTCATTTGGGGTAATGATGATGTTAGGAAGATCATGATGCTCAGTGACTTAAAAGTATGATGACAATGATGAAAACAAAGGTGCATCACTTGGTAGGCCAATGTTAGAAAACGGACGTCATTTGGGATAATGGCGACGTTAGGAAGATCAAATACAATAACACATCATATATGTGGCACCCCTGGGTTCACGCACGGCTGCAGTCCGAGGTGAAACCATGGATGTCAAACCTGCCATGCACCACACCGTGCAATAACACGTTTCACCATCACAATCACTATCTCTCTAGTGGAATCAACAACAGGTGTAAGTACAAAGCAAGTAAAAAGTGAATCAACAATACTGGATGAAATGATAGAACATAATACATCTCATCAACGGAATAAACTGAAGAACATAGTCAAGGTCTGAAATGAAATAAAATGGAGTTCTTACAAGTCTCAAATACAGTAAGTCTGAGTAAAGGAAATAAGGCGACACAGCCTTTACAACTTCTAAAATAAACTCTCAAATGTCTGACAACACTACAGTGGAGCTCAAAGAAAATAATACATAGATAATATGAAAAGCTGGACACTAAAGTAGTCCGCTAACCACCTGCGACTCTCCGTGCTCCTAGCTCGTGACCTGAAAGGGGGGAGGGACAACGAGCGTCAAAGCGCTAGCGAGCAACATCACAACCAACCCCAAGGGATAGGGCTCGTTGTATAAGAAAATACAGTTATCACAGCATACATAAATCTATATATATCAACAATTGTCCTAATAGAAATGGGTTTAAGAACTTAGGAAATCTCAACACGAGCCTAGGTACGTCGAGCGAAATAATCCAAACAAGGAAACCCTCATGTATATACCTTGTATCTCAAATTGAAAATCCCTAAGTTCCAAACCCGGAGTCTAATACATGAACAATAAAGAAAAGATAACAATCCCATTTCTAATAATAAACATATCTATGTCAAAAATCTCGTAGTCGAAATAAGTGTTATGCACAGCTCATGACACTATCATGTCCAACTACATTAAAATGTCATACTCAATACCCAAATGTATATTATGCTCAACGTTTAGCAAAAATTGCCCAACACGGGGTCTTTAGTCGCTTATAGTCCAACACGAGGACTTTAGTCGCTTATAGTCCAACACGAGGACTTTACGTGAACTATGAAGTTACCACTAGTATTAGAGTGTCCATTCAACTCTTATACGCCTTGCTGTACAATTCTAAACTTTGTATCAGGAAAAGTCATCTTACATGTATAACATATGAGTTCAATCTATATGTGTGTATACAGCATGTGATTAAACAAAAACACAAAGAAAACAGGAAAATCTCGGATGAGTCGACTCATGCACTCTTATGAGTCGACTCATGCCTCATGGGTCGACTCGTATACTGACGAGTCGACTCAGCAGAAGATAAAAGACAACAGGAAACGACTTTGTGAGTCGACTCATGATTAGTCATGAGTCGACTCGACATGATGAGTCGACTCATGATGAGTCGTGAGTCGACTCACGAGCTGAAATCTGCATTTTTCAAACTGAACTTGTTCTACTCGTTCCACATCTTGATTTTACCGATATACATATATCTAGCCTTCAATTTTAGGCTATTACACAGAGAGACAATCATACCTAGCATGAGAAACTATCACTTGCATGTTAACCCTAACATTTAACCCCTAAACATGAAGGAAAACATTAAATCAATATAAAAACTCATGTTTTTATTCCTTAAACAAAATTCCAGATTTGGGTTTTCATTAAAAACTTGTTGGTAGGGGTTTAAAATCTTAAGCACATGATTTCTAACATTCACCCTATCAAGAACATTGATTTATACTGGAAAATAAGTCTTAGGCTCAATAAAACCCATTAAAAACGTTTATAAATACATAAAAACATAGGGAAGGGATTGGGTGAGATGCTACTCGCCTCAAATGCGAAGAATAACAACCCCCCTCGCTGCAATCCACAAGAAGCTGCTGAAATCCCCCAAAAATCGCCCAAGAATCCCAAAAACGAGCTAGGGTTTTGAGGGGGAGAGGAAGCTAGGGCTTCTCTAGGGTTTACTGATGAAGAATGAGTGTTTTCGGGTGGGGGGAGTATATATAAGCCAATAGAAACCCGACCCAAAACCCAGCAAACCCGACCCGAAAACACCCAGAAAATCGTCGATGAGTCGACTCATGATATGTCATGAGTCGACTCATGACTCATGGGTCGACTCATAAATTATGAGTCGACTCAGCAGAAAGAAAATGGGAACAGGACTCGATATCATGAGTCGACTTATGACAGGCGTGAGTCGACTCAACCTGATCAGTCGACTCATGACATGTTATGAGTCGACTCATGAACAAAAATCTGCATACTTCGATTTCTTTTGCACACGATTGGCAAACTTACAACTCATCCTCATACCTGAGGCATATACACATGCTCATAAGCTCAAATATCATTTTCCATGCATGACCATGCAACAAAGATATTTATAATATATATTAAATATCTTTGTTCACTCATATTCACACTTGTAAGTTATCAAAATCAACGGGGTCTTACAATATAGTAGGTTACTATTGGAAAGATATTTTTGAACAAGAGTTAAACATTGACTATCATAGATAATCATTAACATGATAGTTTTATGGTCTCACTATCCTATTGAAGAGGATTAGCGAGGGAAATTTGGAGGGGACGAAGTAAGAAAATCATTACCTCTATTTACATCTCCTCTTGCTATGAGATGCGTTTGGGCAGGGACCTATGAATAATATTTCTTTAGAAATTTACCATTAATAGGCATCATGAGTTTGTCGCCATCTTGAGTGATAAGACGTTATACTCCATTTGAGTAGACAGTTTCTACCACAAATGGTCCATCCCATTTTGGCTCGAACTTCCCTTTCTTTTTAGATTTCAGAATCATTGGACGTTGGACGATGAGAACCAAGTCACCTTCCTTGAATGCATGGTATCTAACCTTTTTATCAAATACTCTGGAAATCCGAGCTTGATAAAATTCGATGTGTTGTTGAGCCTGTAGTCGCTTTTCATCTAGCAACTCCAGTTCTTCGAGACGTCAACGATGATTTTCTTTCGTTGTCATGCCAGTTGCAAGTGCTATACGCAAAGACAAAATATAGATTTCTAACGGTAATATGGCTTTACATCCATATACCAAGGAGTATGGTATCGCACCTATCGACGTACGAACTATTGTGCGATAAGCCCACAAACTTTGACTCAACTTCTCATTCCAGTCTCCTTTGTTCGTCGAGACCACTTTAGTGAGAATTCTGATGATGGTCTTGTTGAAACCTTCTACTTGCCCATTAGTAGCAGGTTATAAGCTATTGAGGCCAAATTCCTGATCCTGAATTTATCGCAAAATCGGGTGAAGGTCTGGCTAACGAACTGTGGCCTATTATCATGGATGATACGTCTTGGGACACCACACTTGTATATGATGTGGTATTTTATGAATTTGACCATATCACTTGTCTTGACTTCTTTTAATGGGATTGCTTTGGCCTATTTAGAAAAATAACCAGTCATCGCTAAAACGAAGCGATGTCCCTTGGAAGAGGGTGGGGATATCGGGCCAACAATGTCCATACCCCACGTCTCAAATGGCCAGGAAGTGGCTGATGGATGAAGATGCTCGGGCGGCTGATGCATATAATTAGCATGTTTCTGGTAGGCGTGGCATCATTTGGCATAAGCAATGGCATCTTATACCATGTTGGGCCAATAATAACCCAATCTATGTAATCAGTCCGATAATTTAGGTCAGGCTGATAAGCTCCATAGATGCCATCATGAGCTTCCTTAAGAGCTTTTTTTGCTTTTCTATTTGACAAACAGCGAAGCAATAGTCCGTCATACGACCTTTGGTACAAAGTCTAGGATTGTGAATCATAGTAGAATCTAGGTGCTCGTCTACGAATAGATTCTCTTTTCTTGATGTCTTCGGGTAATAAGCCGTATAAGACAATGATCGAAAATCGCTAATCTTTAGGTTCGAGCATTGCGAGCTCATCTTCAGCTGCATTGATCTGCAATGCATACTTTGACTTGAATAATTGTTTGCTTGTTACCGAGATTTGCCGGGTAGCTCCTTCAGGTAGAGCTAATGTGGCTGCAAGTGACGCCAATACATCGGTATAGGTATTCTTGAGACGGGGTACATAATCAATGTAGAAGCCTTCAAAGGAATTGGCCAATGCAATAGCTGCGGTATGATAGGGAATGAGATCCTCATTCCTAACTTTATATTCTTCCATCATCTGATTAACAATGAGCTGTGAATAACAATATGCTTCTAGGTGCTTCACCCCTAGTTGTTTAGTTATATCAAGGCCGACCAACAAAGCATTGTATTCGGCTATATTATTAGAGTAGGGCTCTGTTAAAGAAATAGCTCGTGGTAGTACATGATTTTTTAGGAAAATAAAGACTACCCCCACTCTGGCAATAACTCGACCAATAGGGCTTGCTCTCGCTGTGCCATCAAAGTATAATTGACATACCTGCTCTTTAGAAACAACATTAGCTTTATACGTCTCATCCGGCATGTCCTGGTATAATTCGACCTTCCCTTTCAATGGATGGTTGGCCATAAGATCACAAATAGCCTGATATTTCACTACCTTTTGAGATTTGAAGTGAAAATCATATTGGGAGAGCAACAATGCCCATCTAGCGAGTCACTAGTTCAATACACTGGGTTGTGTCATGAATACCTGAATAGGATTGTTCTAGGAAATGACATGCATGGTTTGTCCAACCAAATAATATCGCATCTTTTGGACTGTGAAGACCAGGGCCAAACATTCTTTCTCAATAGGAGGATAACGAGGTTCATCACCCGGTAAAGTCCTACTGAGATAGTAGATGGCTTGCTCATGGTCATTTTCGTCATCTTGCACTAAGAATCCTGCCAAGGCATGATCTGTCGCTCGGATGTATATCAAGAAGGGTTTACCCGACTTCGGTGCGATCAACACAGGTAGATTGGAGAGATATTGTTTAATCTTTTTGAATACTTTCTGACAAGCTTCATCCCATACAAAGGATACCCCTTTCTTCATTAGTTTTGAGAATGGTTAGCATTTGCTTGATAGGTTGGAAATAAATCTGCGAATGTATGCCAATCGTCCTTGTAAACCCAGAAGCTCATTGAGATTTATAGGAGGTGGCAGCTCTTTGATGGCTTTGACTTTGTCTGGGTCAAGACAAATTCCGTTAGCTGTGATCACGAACCCGAGTAATTTACCGCTAGCTATTCCTAAAAACGACTTAGTTGGGTTCATCTTGAGTCAATATGTCCGCATGAGGTCGAACATTGTTTTCAAGTCACGTAAATGGTTTTCCTTGTTACGACTTTTAACAACCAGGTCATCCACATAACATTCTACAGTCTTCTGCATGTGTTTTTAGAAAATAGAGGTCATGACACGTTGATATATAGCACCAGTATTCTTTAATCCAAAAGACATTACTGTTTAATAGTATATCCCTAAAGGTGATCGAAAGGATGTGTGCTTTTCATTAATAGGATACATCTTGATTTGGTTGTACCCTAAGAATCCATCCATAAAAAACATCCTTTCAAACATGCTCATATTATCAATAATGACGTCCGTGATGGGTAAAGGAAAATCGTCTTTAGGACAAGCCGAGTTTAAGTCTTGAAAGTCAACGCACACTCGAATCTTCTCGCTCTTTTTCAGAATAGGGACAATATTGGTCACCCAGTCAGGGTGTTGTTCCTCGTGGATAAATCCTGACTCAATGAGCTTCTTGACTTCAGCTTCAATCGTCTCCATAATTTGGGGCTGAAATCACATTTGCTGTTGTTTAACAGGCTTGACGTATGGTTTGATATTTAAGCGATGCATAGCCACTTGAGGATCGAGACCAGACATGTGTTGGCCTTCTTGTTTTGATGATGTTTAAAAAATAATTTACTTCTAATGTTGTTTGTCTAGTATTTGTGTTTTAGTATTTATTATAGACAAACAACGTTGTTGGAGGTTGGATGGATTGAGCCTACACGATCACATCAATAAGAAGGTTGGCGGAATGTCAGGTTGAAGCCCTTACAATTCAAGTTAAAGATCAAGTTCAAGCTTCATCC
>BQKN01063218.1:0-18539 GCA_022839385.1 Asparagus kiusianus
ATTGTGATGGTGAAACTTGTCATAGCATGGTGGTTGGTGCTTGGCAGGTTTGACAATCCGGGTTTCACCTGCGACTGCAGCCTTGTTTGAACCCTGGGGCGTCACAGGCCACGACTCCTCTACACTATTCTCAAGATACTATGAGAATCACTATCCTCAAGTTTCCATGAGGATCGCTAAACTCCCGAAGAGAAGATACACCCGTATCATTATATATCACATGTTCATGAATTTTTCAGTCTTTTTTCAGAGTTTTAAAACCCTAGCAGCCACCAAACTCTTTTCCAAACCCAAGATTAATATTTTATTGAGAAAGTTCAAAGGCTTTGGAGACGGATTTCGGTTCGTTTTTGGCTTTTGGTTTAGTGATCTACTTTGGTTTTGCATCTTGCATGTTTTTCAACAAGTTTCAGGTGAGTTTTATCTCTACTAATCCATTTCCCTGTTTTAAAATATTTTTAATAAGTTTTATAGAGCCAAATTGATTAATTTGTGTATAAAAAGCAAATATTGTATATTATGTGTATAAACACTAGGTCTTTTCATGTTAAAGAGATCAAGAGCGAATTTACAAAAGTGTTTTGAGATCTGAAAGTGATTAATAATGTTGTTTATCTGAGTTTAGATGATTTGTTCTTAGTTTTGAGTTTTCATGCATGATTGAGAATTTAACTATGATTTATTATGCAAATAATCATGTTTATATGTAGGAGTTGTTCCCAGATATGTTAGTCTATTGTTTTCAATGTTTCATGCAAACTTCATATCATTTTAAACAAGTTTAACTCACGAGAACACGACACGAACAACACTGTGCAGAAACCTGCAAAATCTAGAAATTTTAGGTTCAACTGACCGCGACTTATCAGCGGTCAACCGTGTCCCAGGCAGAAGCCTTGGCAACCCGTAGACTCTGTCCGGTCGACCGTTGAACCAGGCGCGGTCGACCGCTAACCTTTTTTGGGCCTGTACATGTTTATTCTTCTCTGTTTAGAATTTCAAGAGAGTTTCTTGATCTTGTGATATTTTATGATGATGTTTAGGAGTTTTTTAACACCTGGAATATTGGTGAACTCCATATATGAACACACACATGGAAATATGTACACGTACACTCACTGCATGTGATTTGACATATTTTGTTGAGCTAGTTGATGCACGTTGAGTTAATAATAATAAAATAACATTTGAAAAAGTATTGCTCATCAGTTATGGATGTTCAGTGTGGGTGTTTATCCTGTAATGAGACTTGGTTATACCACACTAGGGGTATTTGGTTATTTTTCCCGTAACGAAATATCAGTTATACCAAATACTCAAAGATGATCGGTGTGTGTTTTACGGGTTGGGATGAAGTGCCTATTCACCATTGTACAATCACCTAGAAGCATATCCGGTAATAGAAAGATAAAACATATTACCGCAGGACGAATGAGAATATCCGAAAATAGGGAGATAAAACCTATTTGTCGTAAGTATGATTAAGTAGGGGAGTTGAACCTACATGTAAATGTGGGAGCCTTACAAAAGTATCGTTATTTCATGTAGTCAGAATAAGGAGATAAAACCTATTACCACAGAACGATTGAGTAAGAACCTTACAAAAGTATCGATATGGTACGTGAATATGCACACATATATATATACTTACAGTTGTAGTTTTCCTCCCAAGTTAGATTACCCATGAGTAGGGTACATCCTTTGATATATGGCATACATGATATGGCCATGGTGATTATGAGTTGGGCAATGTTCTCTTATTATTGCGTCGACTACTTGAGGGTAGTTCGACATGTGACATTGATTCTATACAGTTGAGGTTGGGAGTATTTACTTTTGAGTATAGTTTTCATTCATAGAGTTAGAATTGATATTTAGGGATTCATAATTTGAGACATGGTATATATATAAGGGTTTTCTTGTTTGGATTATTTCGCTCGACGTAGTAATTCTCATGTTGTGGATTTCTAAATACCAATCTCCATTTAGAGTCATATGAATGATTTATACTTATATGTACTAACTCTATTTTCTTATATACTCTTACCCCTTCCCTTTGGGAGTGGTGGAGATGATCTCACTAACGCTTTGACGCTCGTTGTTTTCCCCTTTCAGGCAGCGAGTCCGGTGCATGAAAAATCATAGGTTGATTGGATTGCATCTTAGATTCCATCTAGATACAATTATATAGTTATTTCAAAACTTCATATTTAGTTGGTTATTATCAGACACTAGACTTGTATTTTATTCTATAGAGGCTGAGTGTCTTAGTGAGATTTCATTTGACTCATTGTGTTGAGATTTATTTCAGACATAGAGATATTTTTATTCTATTTCAGTTGTGCTCGTTTATTTATTATTCTTATGTTTCTTCTGTGCATATCTTATCTTGTGCTATTTCTATTATTTAATTGTTTTGTATCTTCACCTTTTGTTAACTCTACTAGAGAGATAGTAACTATGATGGTGAAATATGTCGTAGCATGATTTTGGTGCTTGGCAGGTTTGACAATCCGGGTTTCACCTTAGACTGCAGCCTTGCGTGAACTCTGGGCATCACAGTTAGTATCAGAGCTCTAATTCTAGCATCTTTAGGATCAACTTGTGTTATATTGTGGAGCTAGGATTAGGTTTCCTAGGAATCATGTATAGAGTCCTTAGGAATTCCTAGTATGAGTGAGGATGTATTTGTAGGCATCAAAAATTACCTATAGACCATCACATACAGCTCAAGATGAAGAGAATGCGATAAACATCATCATCTGAATTATAAGGGGTCATCAGAAGCGCATTGCATGAGTTTCAAGATACTAAAACATATCTTAGAAAGCATAAAGAGAAATCATAGCTTCCGAGACAGTTATAACCGTCTCAAAAACTATGAAGAGGTTGACACATTTCCGAGACAGTTAAGACTGTCTCGGAAGCATAAAAGAGGTGAACCACTTCCGAGACAGTTATAACTATCTTGAAATCATAAAAGAACTAAACCACTTCCGAGACAGTTGCAACTGTCTCAGAAGCATGAAAGGAGTATATCATTTCCGAGACACTTACAACTGTCTCGGAAGCTAAGCAGAGAGGAAGCGGTGGTTTTCTTAAGATTTGAGCATGCCATGTGGCTCCATAACTGCCAGAGATTGTGTGGGAACATGGGGAACAGTTGCAAGCTAAAATCACGCCCATAACTGTAAGAATAGTAGCAATTGAGCGTGTTAAAAAATAGTTACAAAACTGCCAAGAGGTGTTAGACCCTAGAGGGGGTGATTAGGGTCTTATGCTAATCTAATCAGATTTTATGCTAATTAAAACTAATTAACAATTTATCCTAGCAAGTATGAAATACAACAAGATATGTGAGCTAGGATAAGTGATATACATAAGGGTAAACAAAAACAAGATAAATAAGATAGTGGTCACTATGAACGATAGAGAATGGCGACAAGAATGAAATAAACAATAAGCACAAGTGAGACACCAAGGCAATCACAAACACACAAAGATGATCACGGAGTTCGAACCTTCCATCCTATGTCTCCGCTACCCACTCTGGGGAGAACTCTACTATCATACCGGGTTTTCTACGCTCATCCGAATAACGTTTACACCTCACAATATCGATTTTCAATGCTCACCAATCAACGATCACAAGCTCACAATGTAACTACACTCCACACTCTAAGTGTTGGTCTCTAGTCCGTGTCCTTCCTCAAGTGCTCGGATACAACTTCTCCCTAAGTTCGTCAACCGACGCTACTCCTTTTGGAAGTGACCCCAGCTCTCACCACACACTCCTCTATGTGTACTAGTGTAATACAAAGTGAATCTCACAATAAGCACAATACAACAAATGATTGTTCTCTAATATGGATGAGAACATAATAAAAGCTCACACTCTAAGTCACAAACTCACAACCCCAAATTATACTATGAATATAAATACAATAAGCTTAATAGGTTGTGTGTGAATAAAGAAATAAATTAAATCAAACCAAACTCAATTTAAATCTAACTTATAAAAATTATGAACAAAACAATAAATAGCTAGAAATAGAGTTAGAAAAACTTCTCTATGATAACAAGAGAGAGAGGGATAAGAGTTGGATGTTCAAACACCGATGGATGATCTTCCTCAAGCTCTTGTGAAATTGTTTTCACAAAACAAACTCTGAATTGCTTAAAAGCTTTTTAAACAAACACTAAACAAAACTTTAAACCCTTGTTAAACCTTCTTAAAACATTCTCTTGAGTTGTATTTAGAACTAAGGATATGTGGGGGTATTTATAGGAACCCCAAAGCCAAGAGAAAGCAAGGCAAAAAGACCAAACACCCAAAAACAATATAGTTTGGAAATATAGCTGTTACAGTGCTATGAGTCGACTCGGTACTATTAATGAGTCGACTCATAAGTAGCCATTACAGCCTAAAAATCAAATTATTGGTCAACTCATAAAATTCATGAGTCGACTCATCATGCATGGGTCGACTCATGAAGTCATGGGTTGACTCAGCAGAAACAAAACACATTTTCCAGCACAGTTTATGAGTCGACTTATGACAGACATGAGTCAACTCAACCTATCTGGGTTGACTCATGATGTTATGAGTCGACTCAATAGAAACAAAATGTAAACTACTTAACAGTTTATGAGTCAACTCAACACTGTTCATGAGTCGACTCAAGACATGCTCACTACCTGTTTTAAACAAACATCTGATTTTCAAACCTCTTTTAAAAATAGCAAATAAAATTAGAAAAATATAAAACTTTGGAAAAAAAAATTGTAAACATGATAATAAACATGATACAAAAACTGGTTTTCAAAAAGTACCTCCCAAATAAAAATATCATCATTTTTCAAAATAGTCCAAAATATGAAAATATAAACACATGAGTTTTGTCATTTTAGCTTAACCATGTTTTGAAACATTACAAAATGATTTTGTAGACTTAATAAAGGATGTAAACTATTGTTATGAAGTCTATAAACAAGAATACAATATTTTTATAAGTATAATAGAATATGAAACATATGGGTATATATATGAATATATATTTGTTTCATATCTATGAAATTAAACCAAACCAACTTATCCACGTAAAAACAAACATGTATGAATATAAATATTTATTTATATGCTTATAAAAACTTTGTTTGTGGATAAACAAAAAGCCAAAATGTGTGTATATATATATAACTATATATATACATGGAAACAAATAAAATGTGTGTGTATATGATATTGAGCTTAAAGTACTTAACATTCATAATATAAACTCCTAAACTAGATTACAAAAGCTATAGGTCTTCAATAAGCTCGACTTGGTACACTTGCAGATGAAGCTTACACTTGGATCTTCAACTTGAATTGTGTAACTTCACTTAACTATTCCGCCAACCTTCATTGGATATGATCGTGAAAGCTTGATTCCATCCATCCTCCAACTTATTGTTTGTCTATAATAAATAAGAAAACACAAATACTAGACAAATAATATTAATGGTAAATTGTTTGTTAAACAACATCAAAACAAAGAGGCTAACAAGAGGAAGCTATGCTTCCGAGACAGTTGTAACTGTCTCAGAAATGAGAATTCAAGTATGCAAATTGTCTCGGAAATAGGAGTTCTCCCATGTTATTTCTTTTCAACTCCTAATTTTAGTTATTATTCCTAAGGGCTATAAATACCCCCTAGGACCATTACTGAGGAGGATCCAAGCAAAGAGAGCAGATTGAGCAGAGAACTTGAGAATTTTGGAGCGTTCTTCTCAAGAGAGAGAGAGAGAGAGAGAGAGAGAGAGAGAATCTTCATCAAATTTGAGTATAAACAGCAACTTTGGGATTCCTTAATGTTAGACCCTAGAGGGGGGGTGATTAGGGTCTTATGCTAATCTAATCCGATTATATGCCAATTAAAATTAATTAACAAGTTTTCCTAGCAAGTATGAAATACAACAAGATATATGAGATAGGATAAGCAATATGAACAACAAAAAATATCTTAGCAATGAGATATAAGCAATATATGTGCAAGGATATATAAACTAACACAAAGGTGATATAATCAAACTAAAAATGTGATAGTACAAAATAAACAATGCAAACACACAATATGATCACGGAGTTCGGACCTTCCGTCCTACGTCTCCGCACCCCACTATCGAGGAGAAATCCACTATCACAACCGGGTTTTCTACGTTCACCCGAATAACGTTTACACCTCACACTCGGTTTTCTAGCTAACCGAAAACTTTACAATCACCACTCTTGTAATCCCACTCTACACCCTCTCAAGTGTTGAACTAGACGTGTCTCCCTCAAGTGCTCGGTTACAACCTCTCCCTAGGTTCGTCAACCGACGCCACTCCTCTTGGGACGATCCCCGACTCTCGCCACACACTCCTCTCGGTATACAAGTGTATTACAAAGTGTATCTCACAATAAAAACAAAATAACAAGTGATTGTTCTCCAATATGAATGAGAACACAATGAAGGCTCACATTCAAGTTACAACTCTCACCAACCCAAATATGTTATGAATGCAAATACAATAAGCTCAAGTGGGTGTGTTTAACAATGAGATAAATCAAATCTAAACTTAATATAAAAAACTAGCTTTAAAGAAATATTATCAAATAACTAAGCAAATGTAAATCTAGATAAGAGTTTAGAAAATTTCTCAATAGATCAAGAGGTGGAAAGAGAATAGTTGGAAGCTCAAACTTCAATAGATGATCTCCTCAAGCTCTTGTGGAATTTTCTTCACAAACAAACTCTTAAAACAAACTTGAAAACCCTTCAACAAACTTGTAAAACTCTTTTTAAAACTCTCTTAAACATCCATAAGAAACAATGAAAGTTGAGGGCTTTTTATAGCCTCTTAAACCAGCCACAAACCCCCAAAAACCGAAAATATCAAAAACTAGCCGTTACTAGCCGTTATAGGCTGAAAAGACCAAAATACCCCAAATTCCAGCATTCTGGAAATTTACGTATCTTACTTTGTAAAATCAATTAAAAATAGTAAAACAGCTCTAAAAATTATAAACTTTTGTGGTAAGGTTTTACACATGTAGAATAACATGTTAGAGAAAGAATTTCTAAAAAATAATTTCCCAGTTGAGAGAAATAAATGTTTGAACACAGATTTACAGTTTCTGAAAAAATGCTGACATACATGATTTTGTAAAATCAATTGGGCACAGTAAATCAACTCCAAAAATGGTAATATTTTGAGAGAAGTTTCTAAACATGTAGATAAACATGTCAAAGAAAGAATTTCTGAAATACCACTTTCCATTTATGAAAACTCATCTATTTTGTAAAACATGCACAAATATGTGCACGAACAAAAACATGATTTTGTAAATTCCATTAAACATAACAAATCAATTCCAAACATGATGAAACTTTGCGAAATGTTTATAAACATGAAAACAAATATATAAGAAAAAGAATTTCTCAAATTGAATTTCTATTTGTGAAAACTCATGTATTTTGCAGGTGTGTCCAAAGCATGAAAACCCAAAGCCATGCATGTATATATATAACTATATATATACATAGAAACCAAATACGTATGTGTATATGATATTGAGCTTAAGGTATTTAACACACATAATATAAAACCTACACTAAGTTACCCAAGCTAGATCTTGATCTTCAATAAGCTCTTCTTGGTAATCTCGCGGATGAAGCTTGAACTTGATCTTTAACTTTGAATTGCAAGGCTTCACTCCACTATTCCGCCAACCTCCATTGGATATCATAGTTGTAGCACATATTCCATCCAACCTCCAACAACGTTGTTTGCCTAGAATAAATACGAAAACACAAACACTAGACAAACAACATTAGAAATAAATTGTTTGTTAAACATCATCAAAACAAGAAGGCCAACAATCTCCCCCTTTTTGATGTTGACAAACAATTTACAAAAAGGATATATGCATGAAAGAAAATGAATATACAATGTTTAATATATCATGCATATAAACAAGAAAGAACATACTCATAATATTTCTCCCCCTTTGACAACATCAAAAAGAGGACAAAAGAATTAAGAGAGCGAAAGCTCCCCCTATCAATAAGCATAAGTGAGTATCAAATAAGTATAGGGAATGCTCCCCCTATCAAAAAGACATATAGAATATATGAAATGAAGATCATGGCAAAACATGTGAGCAAGCATAGATGGAAAATATGCTAAACACAACTCACATACATAGAGACAATGAGAACACAAATGAGTATATTAATGTAAAAAATAGTGTCTCATATCAAAGAACATAAAAACATGTGTAAAAGTAGATCTACGAAATCAAAAGAAAAAAGAGCATGAGAATCATGCAAAAATGTTTTCAAATGAGAACAAATCAATCAAATGAAATCATAAATCAAAATTTAAATCATAAAACCAAATCATTATTGATTTTTAAAAATCAAGAGAGGCAATCATATCTAGCTCTTGAGCTAGTAACAACCCATATAAACGTTTTTAGCATCCGGTAAACAATGTTTGGGAATAAACACCCAATAAATCCGGAGGGTTATATAAACATAGTCCTCTCATCAAAACAAAATTAATAATCATGAAAACAAAAGAATTTGATCAAGGAAAATTTGTTTTCATAAAAAGTTTCAAAGCATAATTTTCAAAACCAAGAAAAAGAAAACTTAAAACCATTAAAATTCTTGGTTTAAAAATCAAATTTGTTTTGGTACCCAAGAATTCTTGGTACCAAATAATTTAGGGACATGACCCCTATCAATTAAGCTTAAAGCCCTTAGGTTATGAACCCGTTTGGGCATATGTGGTGCATGGGATCGGTCATAGCAATAATCACTCAAATGACCCTTTCGATTGCAATTTGTGCAATGAAAAGAAAGCATTTGCTTATGTTGACCATTAAAAGGTGCACGGGAAATATTTGAAACATTTGCAAACATGAATGGTCTTTTAAAATTATTTTGCAAATGAGAAACATTATCAAAACAAAACTTTCCTAAGTGGCCATATCTACCACAAACATCGCATTTAAAAATGTGTGGTCTACTAGAAACATTTGGCAAATAAGATTTTTTTTCAAGTCAAAACAATAATCGGCCAAATGACCAAAATGACCACAAAGATTACACTTGAACACACTAGCATGCTTATGATGAACTTTGTGAGAATGAGCATGTGAATGTGTAAGTGTACAAGATGAAGAAGCTACATGAGATGCACAAGGTGCATTAGAATTCTTATGTTTGTGTGCATCATAACAAAACTTAGCTAGATGACCTTGACGGCTGCAAATAGAACACTTAAAAGTTTTGCTATACATGTGTGCATAATGAGTAGATGATGACTTAGACTTGGCACACATATTCATAAGCCTCTTATGATTATTAATGCATATTTTCAAAGTTGAATCTAAAGATAAAATACTTTTATTCATAAGATTCAAATCTTCATTTTTAGGCACATATGCATTTTTGGAAGTAGAACATAAATAGTTATTTATAAAAGAAGCAATGTTATTTTTTATGTTCTCTATTTCTAACATGGCATCAATCTTAGCATGAGATAAGCTAGAAATGGATGATGATAATTTCTCATTTTCCAATCTTATCATATCATTATTTTCTTTAAGAGCAACATTTTCTTTAGAAATGATATCAAAATTGGAAGCTAGCTTCTCATGATCGGATATAAGTTCTACATGCTTGCTTTTGAGATCAATAAAATCATTTTGCAATTTGTTAAAGGCATGCAATAATTTTTCACTAGCACAAGCAAGTTCATCACTAGATAAATCATTAGTGGTTTCGAACTCGCAAACCTCACTAGGGCTATCGCCTAGTGGCCGTGTGCATGATGCTCCACATGAACTTGAAGCCGGATCCTCCAAAGCTTGTCGGATCACCTCCAAGTCCCCTTGATGTGCTTCAATAAATTTTCATAATGTGTAAGCACTATCAAAATGAACAAATTTGTTAGGCATAGATGAACCAAGAGCATTTAGCAAATATTCTAACAAAATATTGTTCATTGTAAACATACGATGATCATTTTTATTCCACTTGGATTTCTTCATAGTGGGCACAATATAAACATCATCTATAATTTCCCATAAATCAAAGTGTTTAGATTGAACAAAAAGTTTAAATCTAACACACCATTAGGCATAGGGGAAATTATCTAATCTAGGAGCAATATTGATGGCATAACCTAAACAAGATGCATCATTCATATCCATAATGTATATATGCAAGCAAGATACAAAAATCAAAAATTGGATTAGCACAAAAAGATAACTTGGATCTTTAACCCAAGGCGATTAGACCTTAAATCAAAGAGCACCAAGCTCTGATACCAATTGTTAGACCCTAGAGGGGGGGTGATTAGGGTCTTATGCTAATCTAATCTGATTATATGCCAATTAAAATTAATTAACAAGCTTTCCTAGCAAGTATGAAATACAACAAGATATATGAGATAGGATAAGCAATATGAACAATAAAAAATATCCTAGCAATGAGATATAAGCAATATATGTGCAAGGATATATAAACTAACACAAAGGTGATATAATCAAACTAAAAATGTGATAGTGCAAAATAAACAATGCAAACACACAATATGATCACGGAGTTCGGACCTTCCGTCCTACGTCTCCGCTCCCCACTCTCGAGGAGAAATCCACTATCACAACCGGGTTTTCTACGTTCACCCGAATAACGTTTACACCTCACACTCGGTTTTCTAGCTAACCGAAAACTTTACAATCACCACTCTTGCAATCCCACTCTACACCCTCTCAAGTGTTGAACTAGACGTGTCTCCCTCAAGTGCTCGGTTACAACCTCTTCCTAGGTTCGTCAACCGACGTCACTTCTCTTGGGACGATCCCCGACTCTCGCCACACACTCCTCTCGGTGTACAAGTGTATTACAAAGTGTATCTCACAATAAAAACAAAATAACAAGTGATTGTTCTCCAATATGAATGAGAACACAATGAAGGCTCACATTCAAGTTACAACTCTCACAAACCCAAATATGTTATGAATGCAAATACAATAAGCTCAAGTGGGTGTGTTTAACAATGAGATAAATCAAATCTAAACTTAATATAAAAAACTAGCTTTAAAGAAATATTATCAAATAACTAAGCAAATGTAAAGCTAGATAAGAGTTTAGAAAACTTCTCAATAGATCAAGAGGTGGAAGGAGAATAGTTGGAAGCTCAAACTTCAATAGATGATCTCCTCAAGCTCTTGTGGAATTTCTTCACAAACAAACTCTTAAAACAAACTTGAAAACCCTTCAACAAACTTGTAAACTCTTTTTAAAACTCTCTTAAACATCCATAAGAAACAATAAAAGTTGAGGGCTTTTTATAGCCTCTTAAACCAGCCACAAATCCCCAAAAACCGAAAATATTAAAAACTAGCCGTTACTAGCCGTTATAGGCTGAAAAGACCAAAATACCCCAAATTCCAGCATTCTGGAAATTTATGTATCTGACTTTGTAAACTCAATTAAAAATAGTAAAACAGATCCAAAAATTATAAAATTTTGTGGTAAGGTTTTAGACATGTAGAATAACATGTTAGAGAAAGAATTTCTGAAAAATCATTTCCCAGTTAAGAGAAATAAATGTTTGAACACAGATTTACAGTTTCTGAAAAAATGCTGACATACACGATTTTGTAAAATCAATTGGGCACAGTAAATCAACTCCAAAAATGATAAAATTTTGAGAAAAGTTTCTAAACATGTAGATAAACATGTCAAAGAAAGAATTTCTGGAATACCACTTTCCATTTATGAAAACTCATCTATTTTGTAAAACATGCACAAACATGTGCACGAACAAAAACATGATTTTGTAAATTCCATTAAACATAACAAATCAATTCCAAACATGATGAAACTTTGCGAAATGTTTATAAACATGAAAACAAATATATTAGAAAAAGAATTTCTCAAATTGAATTTCTATTTGTAAAAACTCATGTATTTTGCAGGTGTGTCCAAAGCATGAAAACCCAAAGCCATGCATGTATATATATAACTATATATATACATAGAAAGCAAATACGTATGTGTATATGATATTGAGCTTAAGGTATTTAACACACATAATATAAAACCTACACTAAGTTACCCAAGCTAGATCTTGATCTTCAATAAGCTCTTCTTGGTAATCTCGCGGATGAAGCTTGAACTTGATCTTTAACTTTGAATTGCAAGGCTTCACTCCACTATTCCGCCAACCTCCATTGGATATCATAGTTGTAGCACATATTCCATCCAACCTCCAACAACGTTGTTTGCCTAGAATAAATACGAAAACACAAACACTAGACAAACAATATTAGAAGTAAATTATTTGTTAAACATCATCAAAAAAAGAAGGCCAACACTTAAGATCTAAGTTTAGACTTGATCTTGAGAAGAGTGTTCATCTTACATCGATAAGATATTCACTTACCTTTTTCTTACTTATTAACAAAGCAAGAATCCCCAAATAGCCTTCACCGTTCAATCAGAATCTGTGAATCGGTGTTTCACGGGCTAATGCACCCCCCGCACAAGCAAAGATCCCGCGCAAGCAGCGATCCAAACAACGATCCTACGTGTATTTCTAAGGAGATTGTAATTTAATTTTGTTGTTGTAAAGAGTAGTTTTACAAAGTAGGAAGCTTACTCTTTTGTATTCATTGTAATCCATAAATAGTTATAATGAATTCTGCAACAGAACTTATTCCTGACCTAAACACGCTGGCGACCACAGTGGGAGCCAACGGTATCACTACCGAGACTATCGTGTTATAGCCGATCAAGATACCGGTTGAATCCACGGTCGAGTACGAGCTCGACCAAGTGAAGTTTGAGGAGTATTTGTCATCCTCATCTATAAAATCTTCCTTGCCTCGTAAATACAGGAAGATTTCATCTTCTAAGAAGGTTTTTAAATTTTCGACTCCGTCAAATGCTACGGATGAAGACTCTCACCCGATTGTTGCTTGCAACATTTCTACTCACAATGACTTTTCTCCAGTTAAGGAGTCATTGAATCAAAACCCATTGGCACTAACAAAAAGGGCTCGTCAGAAACAACGTCAACGCCGCGCTCGTCAAATGGTTAAGGCCTTAGAAAAAACCGATAGGGTTCGTTATCACGTGGACCTAGAGTCGAGGAAGTATCGAGTGGTCCAGTTGCCTCAATGACTAACCACTCACATCTCTGCTAAACTTACAATAGAAGAATGGACTCTCGTCAAAAGGGCTCCTTCGATCCTTAAAGAATGCATACAAAAGCGTCATGCAAACGCCGCTCATGCCCACACCCTTCGTCAATAAACGTAAGAAGGGAAGAAGGAAATTGTGTCTAAAGAATCACCAAAGAACTATAAAGTTTGGATCCCAAAATTTAAACTTGTGTAAAAAAATCACCGGAGTACATCCTTCATCCGAGACACTTACAACTGTCTCGGACAAAGCAGTAGTATCCGAGACACTTGCAACTGTCTCAGACAAAGGGGCCATATCCGAGACACTTGCAACTGTCTCGGACAAAGTAACAGTATTCGAGACACTTGTAACCATCTCAGACAAAGCAGCAGTAGGCTCAGATGTTTATGATAGGGTTTCGCCCAGGATTGCGTCGGTATCTAGTATCACGGACATTCCATTCAGTGCAGGAGGTGGCAGATGCTGCCATGGCTCAAGAGACAGACACAGCTATATTCCTTAAGGGCAAGGATGGCAATGTTAAATCAGGATAGTCCGGGGATAAAGGTAAAGGTAAGAGATCTTTTGTAGGCTCAGAAGGACCCCGGCAGCAAGGTAAGGGTCCACATCAATAGGATCCCCATAAGAAGGGACACTAGCAGAATCAGAGGGCACAGCAGCAACGCAGATTTTAGGGGACTTGTTTCAAATGCAACATGTTCTGACACAGAGCATGAGAGTGTCACAACGCACCCATAGCAGGCCAACAGGGCAAAAAACTACAGCATTAGCAAAACCGCGCTCAAGGCCGCGATCAGGGCCAGCAATTAAGGATTAAGGCACCTCCAGCAGTCTAGAGGATTGAGAGATAGGTGCGAGCTATTCAGGAGATTCAGTAGGGACAAATAGTCCCATACATTCCAGGCGATGTAGTATAGTAGCCTTCGTCTACTGGTAGAGTGTATGCAATCGTCCTCGCGAACATGGTGTGAGTGGACCAGTGGTGGAAGGTACGTTTCTTGTGAACTCCTTTCTAGCACATATTCTCTTTTATTATGGACATTTGCATTCTTTTATCTCCTACGATTTTATGGTTAGACTTCAGCTTGTAGCATAGTCATTAGATATTTCGTTATCTGTGTCTACTCCTTTGGGAGAGATATCTCTTTTAGAGAGTGTTTGTAGGAGATGTATCGTCAGCTTAGACGATTCTGAATTTGTGATTGATTTGATCGTGTTGAATATGTATGAGTTTGATGTTATCCTTGGTATGGATTGGCTATATTCCTACCATGTGAGTATCAACTGTTTTACGAAGACAGTCAGCTTGCAAGCTAGTGATGGATCTAAGTTTGTGGTAGCGACCTCATGAGGCAACTGTTCGCGGGAAAAATTATCTTCATTGATGTCATTGTTCTCTTAAGCAACAGTTTATCGGTTACAAAATATCCGGTCTTTTTATAAGATCCGGTTGTAACAAAATCAAAGAAAAATAAAAAGATTACAACTTTCCTTTTTTGTGGAACAAATCGCAAGATCCTGTTTTGCGGTCTCTTGCTTGTATGGGTTCTTTGCCTGCGCCGGGGTTAATCCGTGGACCACCGCGCGATCTTGATCCGGTAGGATCTACACGGTATGATGGGTGTTATTTCACAAACGAAATAACAGACGAGGGGATTATTTCACCAAGAAAATAATAGCCTCAAGTAATCGAAATCGACCAAGCGAAATCGATACTCTTCTCGGGATCAAAAACCAAGTTTTGATCCGGAGGGTAACCGTGTAGATCTCAGATCTGATCTCTCTCAAACTCCTGCCTTGTTTGGTGTGGATGATCGCCAAGAACCAGATCTAAAAAGCTCAAGTCTTCAAAGCTTCAAAACTCCGAGGTTTAGATCTCAATCCAGCAGAGCTTCGCATCAAAAGTTCACCAAAATTCCAACCTCTCAAACAATGAGCCTAGGGGTCTATTTATAGGCTTCCTCAAACCAGATCTGGGCTCAGATCTGGGCCCAGATCTGGTGGCTCAGCCAGGTGGCTCGGCCATCGAGGTGGCTCGGCCACCGAGCCACCCAAAAGGTGGCTCGGTCGGCTACCTAGGTGGCTCGGCCACCGAGCCACCATGGTGGCTCACCAAGCCACCAAGAGGTGGATCGGTGAGCCACCTAGGTGGCTCGGCTTTGGCCGAGCCATCTAGGAGTGGCTCGGTTTTGGCCGAGCCCTTCAGGCGTTTGCTGTTTTGCCGTTTTCCGGTTTTGCGGTTTATCCGAACTCTGATTTGTTGATCTGGACTCTGATTTGGCAGTCCGGATCTTGATTTGGCAGTAAATCCGCTTTGGTGTTCGAGTTCGAGTCAGAATCCGATCTTGATTTGATCTTGATTCGTTTGAGTCTGCTCCCGATTTTGATTGATGTGGTGGACTCTACGGTTGGATGATTCGTTGATTCATCGACCCGTTAGCTTGATTGGGCACGCGATTGGAAGTATTCCGTTGTTTGCGTACGATTCGTTAACCTCGTCACCTCGTTAATCTACTTCGTCGTGTTTCACTTGGCTTCGGTATTGTGGTCTAACGATCATGCTTGGATATATCGTCTGATGGTTCGTTGGTTTGTCGAATCACCGTGCTGAGCTATGTTAAAGGACCTATAAGTAGTTTTATACGCCTACAGATACCCCCTCCAAAGTATTTTAGCCTCATTCTTTTATAGAAGAGTCTGGAATACTTTGGATATGATTGTCCCAATCTTCAATCGGTGTAACGGGACCTTGGAATGGCTTCTATTCTTAATTCTTTCAATCCTCCAGGCTATTCGGTGCTTTGTCGAATGTCTGCAAGGGTTCCGGTGCTGCATTTATTGTCTGACCGTTGTCGGAATTTTGAACTTGAAATTAATTCCTGATTTTCTGATCTTTTAGCTCGAGTTTGCTGTTTCAACATAGAACTGACCATCGATTGTTGGCGTTGAGTCTTCATTTGCAACGCGTTGTCCGGTGTTTGAGCTTCATTGTGACGCGTTGTCCGGCGTTTGACACAGTTTATACTCGTACGTCTGCTGGAGTCTACACAGTTTATGCTCTTAAGGAATTGGAGCGTGGCGGTCTTAAATTTGGGGCTGCAGGACCAACTATTATAGTTGTTTCGTCTGCATATATGGATCTTATCCCGAAGTTGTTGGATGCCCAAGTCACGAGACCAACTTATAAAGTTGATGCGTCAATGACTCGAATTTATAGAATTTTTGGTAAATTCTCAGCCATCAACGGGTTTGATAAGCCTTTACCGACTACCGTTTGAGTCGGGTTAGCATGTGGATTGTTTAAGTCCGTTCCGCATGTGACGTTAAGCTAAAAGAGTTAACCCTTTTAGTGCTACGATATTGAATACGTAGACTTCGTCTTTCTCCTGTGAAAAGACTCAACAACGATGTGTATGAGACATTGACTTAGGATTTTTGGCAAATCCTCAGCCTTCAACGGATTTGACGTGCTCTTACCGATTACCGTTTGAATCGGGCTTACATGTGGATTGTTCTAAGTCTGTTCTGCATGTGACGTTGTGCTAAAGGAATGAATTCCCTGAGACTTTGTGCTATGATGTCGAATACATAGGCTTTACCATTTGTTACGGGAATAGGCTACCCGGCAACGCGTGTTAGGCGTTGACTTTAGGACTTTTGGCTAACCCCCAGCCTTCAACAGATTTGATTAGCCTTTACCGACTACCGTTTGAGTCGGGCTAGCATGCGGATTGTTTAAGTCTGTTCCGCATGTAACGTTGTGCTAAGAGAGTGAATTCTCTGAGACTTTGTGCTACGACTTCGAATACGTAGACTTCGCCATTGTTACGGGAATAGGCTACCCGGCAGCGTGTATTAGACGCTGACTTATCCCTACTTAGGCTTCGGGATAAAGATCCCCAGAATCAGGTTTGTGTGTCTTCTTGGACAGTAAAAGACTAACCTGGCGACGCGTGTTAGGCGTTGGCATATCCTTTCTTAGGATTCAGGATGAAATTCCCCATGCGTGTAAGGCATGGATTTTGGTGTTATTAATAACAACCTGCCACAATGTTGAATATGTAGGCGGATGTTCTTGTTAACGGTTAAGGACTAACCGGCAGCGCGGGTTAGGCGCAGACTTATTCCTGCTTAGGTTTCAGGATAGGATATCCCAGAATCGAACTCTGGTGTCTTTTTTTACGGAGAAAGACTAAACCGATAGCGCGTGTTAGGCGCAGACTTATCCCTGCTTAGGATTCAGGATAAACTTCCTAGGATGAATCCTAGATTGATGAATTCTTGGAAAAGGTTGGTGTGGGAAAGGAAGAATTTTATATTCTATTTCCCGGTCTTCTTTTAGGGTGAAGGCAAATCCAATACGGGAGAGGAAGAATTTTATATCCTATCTCCCAAAGCTGAAGAGGAAGAATTTTATATTCTATCTTCAGATGCAAAGGAAACTCGGGGTGGGATCTCCACCCCCATAATCCAGAAAGGTGAAACTAGAAGTGGGATCTCCACTCCGAGAATCGGACAGATTCGGATAATCCTAACTGTCGGAAGGTTGGATTACCGAATTAAAGGTGAATTCCTCGTTTATCGAGAGTGAATTATGGTTTTGGCCCTAACTGTAGGAAGGTTTGACCAAGCGGGAGTTTGAGGTGATCCTAACTATAGGAAGGTTTGATCACTCGATTTGAAAGTGGACCTCTCGTTCATTGGAGGAATCGAGAGGGGATTTTGGTTTTGGTCCTAACTGTAGGAATGTTTGACCGAATGGGAGGTTTGAGACGATCCTAACTGTAGGAAGGTTTGATTGCCCAATTTATGGGCCTCTCGTTCATTGAAGAAATCGAGAGGGGATTTTGGTTGTGGCCCTAAGTGTAGGAAGGTTTGACCAAGTAGATAGTGAGAGTGAGAGTACAAATCACAACGGGAGTGTTGACTCATATAAATCACAGTGGGGGTTTAGTGTTTATCATCTAATTTGTAATGATCATGTTATCCCTAAGAAAATTACATGTAACATCCTTTCGGGAACTTCCCGTTACATGAATCATCCACCCCCAGCTTCTTCCTGAAACTGGGTTTATCATTGCATCTGGTTGTATGATCGGGTTATCCTTAAGAATATTACGTATAAAATTCTCCAGGAACTTCCCGTCAACGGTAGGAAACAGTTTAGACTCATATACCTATTGGAGTATCAGGGAGCAGTTTAACCTCTTATACCGGTCGGAGGATTGAGAAGCAATTTATACTCATATACTCTTCGGAGTGCAGGAAGGAGCAGTTTATACTCTT